>JANHAO010017904.1:0-13798 GCA_026873985.1 Saraca asoca
TGGCAAGATTCTGGGTTGGAAAGTGCAATTTGATCTACTGGTAATGATGATGTTCTCTTGATTCTAGGAGTAAATATCTTAGTAAAGGACAATGATCTTGAGATTGAAGACTTCTCCAAAGGAGATGACAAGGAACTTTCTGGTGCTATAGTATTAGAAGCCTTTTCAATATCCGGTGTTGACTGATGTTTGAAGCCCAATTTTGGGAAAATACTTCTTCTGGATGATTTGCCTCTTGAAGGCCCTGGAGAATGACTAATTAGGGCATCAACAAAGTGACAAGAAACAAGAAAGTTCACTCTCTTTGGAGTGGGAATGGGACTTGGCTTCATGGTATCTTGATTCCAACAAAATCTTGAGAAGTGTTTTCTGGTGTTTTTGAGGATATGTCTAGGAAAAGATTCTATCGCTTCCAATTGTGAACATGCTGGGATGCTTCAGTTATCCCCATTAGATCATTAACCTATGGATACAACATGTAGTTTATAAATAGGTGGCTAGGCCATACATACTGCAAATAAAAGTAACCAACTAGTCTTTTTTCCTCAAAGTGAAGCTCGCTAGTACCAAACTATAACTAATTATACCATTAAAAATTAGACAATTGAATTTTTTTACCTTATTGATAGGAAACTATTTTGTCCTACACCTCTCTTCCACAAGAGCAAAAACTGCTATATACTTTGATCATGAATTTTTCAAAGTAAAAAATATAATGAAAAGAATCACATTTGAATAAAGTCAAGATATGTGTGGCTGCAATTTTTAGGAAAAGAATTAGAACACAAAACATCATATGCATTACCAAAAGATTGGACCTCTAATGTTAAGAAGCATATTTTGGTTGGTGATCCACCATCCAGCAGACATATATAGTAGCAATCACATATTATTCAAATACTAAAACAATAAATAAATTCATCCCTTGAATCTTGTTTATTACTAGGAAGAAAAATATAAACATAGCCATGAAGGTACTTACCACAGTCATCCAAATCTGCTGCTATTAGATGTGTTGATACCAAAATCTGGTCAACTAGTTTGAGTTCAGTGTTACCCCTAATTGCAAGCAAAAGTATGACAAAAAATAGATAAATAAGATAACAGAAGGGAAAAAGGAACAACCACACCAGGAGTTTATCGTGGTTCGGCTAAAGCCAATTTGGCCTCTACATCCACGTTGATCTTTGATTATGCACTGGACAGATTGTTTTTACAAAATATGAATACAATCGCAAAAATTTCTCATGGTGAATAGTATTCTCTCTCACTTCTAGCAGAGCTTTTACATTTATCAACTTCCTCCTCTTTATATGATGGGCTCCCCTTCCTATTTATAGAAAGGGGCAGGGTTACAAGTGTAATTTCATGAACAATAAAATGATTATCCCCACCACTCCAGGCATTTAATGCTTGGTGTTAGGTAACTAATGCTGGGCAAATCATTGTCGGACTTTCGAGGAGCTGATGTGCAAGTTTTGAGGTTGACTTATCAGCTGGAGATATGTGCCTTGGATTGCTAACTAGGCTCTATACAAATATCTATTTCTAGTAGGCGAGCTGAAGGTTGAATGAGCTGGTAGCTTTGGCTGACTTTGCTACCCTTGTCTGGCCGTTCTCTTGAGGGTAGTAGACTTCTCGCTATGGGGTTGAAAGCTTTCCTAGTGAGCTGCGCCCTCTACTCGTGATATCACGAGATATCCTCGTCTCGCACTTGACAATCCGTGGTCCTCGCTCAATGACCTCGAGCTCTGATTTAATCCTCCATCTGAACTAGTTGTGCCTCCAGTTGGATCTTGGCTGGCCTAAAATACACTTCTGAAAAATGCTCATAACATAAGCCCCCTAACTCTCAGCAATTTGCGGGCTGGGAGTTAGTGGTGAAAGTCTTCGTCTATAATTTACAGGATGCTTAAGTCTTCATGCTCAGCCTACCATGTTGTCTTTTCTATCTTTCTGGCTTTAATTTCCTATGCCTTAGGCCATACCTTTCACTATGCATTATTTTAGCCATCAACGTGGCGGTCTCATCAATCCTGGACCGTTCGATCTGGAATAGGTAAATGTCCCTCGAGTTATTGGGTAAACCCGTGTGGATTTATAAAGCCTGTGAAGCTCTTCTTGCTTCTTTGTGAACTTGTCCAATGGATGCCTTAGTTTAGCCCTTTGTTCCCTTAATAGTTTGGCTCTCGGAGAAGCTCTTCGGGACATGGATAGTTTGTTGTAGAGGTTTTGAAGACATGGATAGTTTGTTGCACGTGGCTTCCTTCTTTAGCTTCTCTTTTTGTCTTTTAGGAAGTCTTGTATGGCTCTTGGATTATTTCTTCACAATCCTTCCGTGAAGTTTAGCCTTGCTAGCTATGTTTCTGACTCCTTTGTGAATTGCTTTAGTTTTAGGGAGTCAGGAAATGAATCATCGATTGAGAAAGGCTATAAGTAGGAGTAGCTGAGTCCATTCATGTTTCATCTTATAGGAGTTTGCCTCCTGGAAACTGGCTCTCCTCTCCCTTGTGGGAACGTTAGCTTTAGGCTTTTGCTTTATTTTTGTATATCAATTTTTTTGATGTAAATCTGCCTCATTGAAGGAGGTCTTTTAGTAAAACCTTGAGCATTATGCTTATGCTCTTTGTCTTTCCAAGTCTACTACATGGACAATTTAATTGGTTGCCATTGGCAATGTGATTTATCCCTACAAAGTCATAATTCAACAATCATTGTAAAATATTTAACGGGATAATTTGCCCTTGTTATAAGAAATTTGAGCCAATCGACTTTAATCAATAAATTCTCATTTAAAGGATATGTGTTGTATTACCATTTGGTCATGTCGGCTTGGACAAGAATTATGCGTACGGCTAACGCATTGCTTGGATGTGAGGTCTTGAGTTTGTCTATGTAAGAATTCTGTGTGGGGCTAGCACATTACTTGGACGCGGCTCATGCAAGAATTCTGCATTTGGTTAATGCATTACTTGGATGCGAGATCTTTATTTTGCCCTCATCTCATGCAAGAATTCTATGCAGGGCTAGCACATTACTTGGACACAGCTTGTGCAAGAATTCTACGTGTGGTTAACATATTATTTGGATGCGAGATCTTTATTTTGCCCTCAACTCATGCAAGAATTATGTGCATGGCTAGCACATTACTTTGACATGAGATCTTGAGTTTGTCCGTACAAGAATTCTATGCAGGGCTAGCACATTACTTAGACACGAGATCTTAAGTTTGACCCTGCAAGAATTATGCGTGTGGCTTATGCATTAATTGGACACAGGTCACGTAAGAATTCTGTGTGTGGCTGACATATTACTTGGATGCGAGATCTTGAGTTTATCTATGCAAGAATTCTATATGCTACTAGCACATTACTTAGACGCAGCTCGCGCAAGAATTCTGCATGTGGTTAGTGCATTACTTGGATGTGAGATCTTTATTTTGCCCTCGACTCGCGCAAGAATTCTGTGTATGGCTAGAACATTACTTAGACATGAGATCTTGAGTTTGTCCAAGCAAGAATTGTGCGTGTGGCTTAAACATTACTTTGACATGGCTCATGTAAGAATTCTGTGTGCTAACGCATTACTTAGACACAAGATCCTAAGTTTGTCTGTGCAAGAATTCTGTGTGGGGCTAGCACAATACTTGGACACGGCTTGCGCAAGAATTCTGCATGTGGTTAACGCATTACTTGGATGGGAGATCTTTATTTTGCCCTTAACTCGTGCAAGAATTCTGTGCATGGCTAGCACATTACTTGGACGTGAGATCTTGAGTTTGTTGTCATGGCCTGGTGCTTTGTGACCTGCTGTCCCAAGGTGCCGCTTGGTATTCCCATTCATTTCGCATGCATGATTTTTCATTTCCCAATGGTGGCTGGTAATTATTATTTCTAGCTTTTGGTGCATGTGAGTTGAATCATCATTTATTAGCTGCTGTCCTTTCTGAACTGTTGGATTGTAGGTTACTGATAGTCTTTTTCATCTAACGACAGGATTGTGCTTTCTTATTAAGCCAAGAGTGCCTTCCTTCTCCCTCTCATTTTTCCATTTGAAAGCTTTCAGTCTTCTGGCATTTTCCGCTTGTTTGGTTCTCTGGCTACTGTGGTAGCTCCTTCACCACTAGTCTCCACTATCTTTCGTCCATTTTTTTAGCCATTACCTGAACTTTCCGAGCTCTTCGTCTCCATTAATCATGGTACGCTCCCTCTAACTCTGCATTTTCTCCCTTCGTAGGAAATAGGGGACTTGGCCTTGGTTGGTTAGGAGATGATAATGTTGTTGGGTAGATACGATTTGGATTCTTAGTTTTTTATTAGATTGGAATAGTTAGGTTATCGATAGGCTCTGGAATTTTGGACACCGACTTTTGTCTTTTGAGATTCTTTTGCTTGGCTAGAGTATCTCCTCCATCTATTGGAGTTTAGGCTGTCCGTGCAGTGACATAGGGTGTTCATGGCCTGTGAAATAGGGGGTCGTTAGTCCTGGTCTTTAGTACGATTCTCTCTCAATGACCTCACCAGTCTTTTTCCTTTGTGTAGATGGGAGTGGGTCATGCACATCACCGCCATTTAATTAGGAATGAGGATGATGAACCAAACTCCCCTCAGGACGTGGGGGTCATTCGACGTGCTGAGGGAGTGGCCTCAAGTGGAAGAAGGGTTGCTATAGATCCCGACACTCATCCGAGATGCATCGAAGACCAAGGGGCTGCTGTAGGTCAACACCCTAATCATTATGCATTCAAGCTACATACTTCAATTGTACATCTTTGCGACATGTAAAGCATCATTCAGTCGAGCCAGATCCTTAGGGGGTGCAGCATTATGGTCCCTGCTCTAGATGACTATGCTCCTCATCTTCCTCGAGGCTTTATATCCATTGGCATCCCGTATCTTACCGTGGGATTAAGATTTCCTATATAACCTTTTATTATTGATTTTTTGAATAAAGTGAGGCTCAGTCCATTCCAACTTATACCGAATTCATATACTTCATTGATCTTGTTAGTCCTCATCCACAAGGGCAATGGCCTTCCACCACTGTCCCTCGAAACCCTCTGCTACTTGTACGATTTGAGGTGTGCAAACTCAGAGGAAGGTCTCTACTACCTTTCGGCTAGGTAGACACCTTACAAGAAAATCCTACCGTAGGGGGATGCGAAGGGAAAATCCAATGTGAGTCATTACAAATCGTGTTGGTTTTATATCTCAAACCCCTCGCTGCGATATCTTAAGAATTTTGATTTTGTTCTTGTTCTGGTTAGGTGGGCTAGGTGTGAGCAGGTTTGTTTACTTCTTTGGTACTTACTTTTGATTTTGACCTTTTGTTCAATTTTGTAGATAGGACCAGCAAATGGCCAACACTTGGGGCCAAAGAGTTAGAGGTCCTAGACTGATTCGTGATAACCAAAGACCTCTAGAACGATTTCAGATTTGATGAGGACATTCTTTGCTTCTACAAACTTGCCCCGCCGGAGGATACCGTAGTAACCAAGGAGACTGGAATTCGCCAGCTGACAAAAGTTAGGCCTGCAAACTTTAATAACTACAATAAAATAATGGAGCTGATTCTTAGGACACCTCTTTCAGATAGTGAAGACGAGGCCATTCCAACTCGCAAGGTCATCTCAACTCTGGCTGCTGCAGATCAACTCCCAGTCCCCTGACAAGCGTCTAGTCCCTAAAATTGAAGCAACTCTAGTTGTCATTGAACAACCATCTGCTCTGGTCAAGGTCTCTCCACCAGAATCAGCTTCCACGCCACGATCCGAAGAGGTGGTGGCAACTAACATTGCCAGTCCTTTCGGTCCTCCTCCAAAAAGGCGAAGGATCATTAAAAGGAAGAAGAAAGCGACCCCTTGTAATGCATCAGGAGTCGAGATTACGAAGCCATTGGCTGAACCTAACTCCAAAATGGAAGGGTATGCTCAGACTATTGTCGAGAACTTTGACACAATCTTGGGCTATGGTGGCAAGATCAGGACATTGGAGAATGAAGAATTCACCATTGGGAGGTTGGCATGGTTCACGGCTTGTCATAGTCTAGTGGTAAGTATTGTTTCTCGTCTTGCCCAGCTTGTCTATTTTGTTTTCAAGTCTAACCCAGCTACTTATTTTTTTCGAAGAATCTGCTGACATTGATGAAGATTGCAGAAGCACTTGAAGACCAAGAAAACAAGAAGTTTGCTCTTGTGGATAAACTAGAAGTCCGAATAGCTAAGGTTCTGGAGCTCGGGGAGAAAGTCAAGGAGCTGGAGACCACTCTTTCTAGCAAGGTAAGGCATTGTGAGATTGCCAAGATAAACTTTGGCCTTGCCACTAATGACCTAAATAAGGCAAAAATAGAGCTGGATGAAGTCCAGTCACAGTTAAGGTTAGTGACCAAAGAGGCCGGCACTGTTGAGGAGAGGGCGAGGTCTGTGGAGCGATGAGCCGAGACGAGCTGAGGCTTCTATTGAGGAGCTGAGGGTGCTAAAGGGGGAACTTCAGCTTGCTAGGGAGGAAACAGTGAAGATTAAAGCAGAAACATCCTCGCTAGTGGCGGAAGCAATTAGAGAGATGAGGACCAAAACCCTTGCTTCCTTCTTTTCCACATTATGGGAGAAGTATCGAGAGTTGGACTTCTTCTTTGGCCCCTAAGCCTCCGAAGCCATAGAACATTAGAAAGTCGGAGCTTCAAGGAAGGGATAGGGTGCTAGGGTCGACGTCTCTTCTGTCGAGGCCACTGTCCGGGGAGAAGTTAGCTCCCAAGTTGCTGATGCTGCTCTTATGGATGGAACTTCTGATGCTCCAGCTCCTGATCCTTAGCCAAACGAAGGCCTAGCTCCCGAGGCCCCAACTTCATAGGATGAGAATTTTGTAATTTTATTCTTTAATGCTTTTAAGACTTGTAATGAACTTTGTTGCGACGGAAGCCCGGACACACTTCTTTTTATTGCTTTTGTGCTAGAACACGCGAATCTTGTTTGCTTCTGCTTAGATAAGAATTTGACATGCTATGTTAATTATTGCTGTGTTGCATAAGTTTTCATAGAATTCTCCCTTCCCATTTTATTCCACAAAGAATTTGAAGAATTACATTCATATTTACAACAAATCAATTATAGTGTGTCGAGACACTTATTGATAGTAACGGCAGAAGTGCTCAGCATTCCAAGCATGAGGGAATTTCACTCCATTCATGTCCACCAGATGGTAAGCTCCATCACTGACGATCCTTTTGATAAGGTATGAACCTTCCAAGTTCAATCCCAAAGTTCCCTTGTTAGGTTTGCGGGCTTCGGGAAGGACGAGGCGCAGGACAAGATCATCGGGTTTGAACTTTCAATCTCGCACTCTGTGGTTATAATACCTCACTATACATTGCTAATGGGCTGTAACCCTGAGGCTAGCTTTTTCTCTCACTTCTTCTAGAAGGTCTAGGTTCATAGCGAGCAGTTGGTGATTGTCCCCTGGGTTGAAAGTGACTCTTCGCTGTGTTGCAACCTTGAATTCCACAGGGATCATTGCTTCACTTTCGTATACCATTGAGAAAGGGGTTTCCCCTACGGAGCTGCAAGGCGTGGTCCTATAGGCCCATAGTACTAATTGTAATTCATCCACCCAAGCTCCCTTTTTAGCCTCTAACTTTATCTCCAAGATCTTCTTAATGATCTTGTTGATGGCTTCTACTTACCCATTGGCTTGTGGGTGGTCTACGGCTGTGAAGCTTTTAATGATTCTGAGGTCGTCACAGAACTTGTTGAACTGCTCACTAGTAAACTGAGTCTCATTATTAGTGACGATCTATTGAAGGACTCAAAACCTACAAATGATGTTGTTCCATATGAACTTTTCGACCTTGGAAGATGATATCTCAGTGAGTTCCTTCGCTTCTGCCTACTTGGTAAAGTAGTCTACAACAACTATTACATACTTGCAATTTCCTTGAGCCTTAGGAAGTGGCCCGATCAAGTCTATCCCCTAAATTGCAAATGGCCATGGACTTGTCATCTGCTTCAGGTAGGCTAGCGGAGCTCATGGCACCTTTGTGAACCTCTAGCACTTGTTGCACCTCTTGACGAGGTCTATAGCATCTTGCTTCATGGTCGGCTAGTAAAATCCCTGTCAAAGGGCCTTTTATGCCAAGGACAACCCTCCAGCGTGGTTTCTGCAATGTCCTGCGTGAATCTCTCCAAGACGACGCTGCAGTCTCTGCCATCTATGCATCTCAGAAGTGGGGTTGTGAACCCTTTCTTATAAAGCATGTCATGATAGATGTAGTATCTGGCTGCTCGAGCCTGCAGACATTGCGCATCGAGTCTATCTTCTGGTAACTTTTCATTCTACAGGTAGTCAAGGATTAGATTCATCCAGGAGTTAGGTGCTTTGGCAATCGCCATGACAACATCTTGATGCTCAATACTCGGGGATGGAAGGAGCTCCATCGGGACCGCTCCTACAAGATTAGGATCATTAGTGGTAGACAAACAGGCCAAAGCATCAATGTGTGCATTCTAGGCCCACGGGATCTAAGTGATCTCAAATTGTTGGAAGGAGCCTAGCAACTCTCGGACTTTCTGGAGATATCTCATCATTTTCTACCCTCAGGCATGGTATTCACCCTTTATTTGACAAACAATAAGTTGTAAACCTACCAATAAAGCCTCATACTTAGCTTCAATGTTTGTGGCCTGAAATTTGAATCTTAGGGCACTAAAGGCCTTGTGACCTTCTAGACTAATAAGAAGCATTCCTACTCTGACCTTTTAGTCACTAGATGACCTGTCAACAAATAACTCCCACCATGGGGCCTCAGAAACCTCTACCCCCTCTTGCAAGGGCCCTATGAATTTGACAATGAAATTAGCCAGTGCTTGCCCCTTGATAGCTATTTTAGGCTTATATTCAATGTCAAACTGAGCAAGCTCTCTTGCCCATTTGAGTAATCATCCTGAGGCGCCTATCTTTTGCAGAACTTGTCTTAGTGGGTAATGTGTGAGGACCTTGATGCTGTGGACTTGGAAATAAAGTCGTAGCTTCCTCGAGGTGATGACCAAGCAGTAGACGAGCTACTCCATTAGTGAGTACCTTATTTCTGCATCCAATAGTCATTTCTTATATAATAGATAGGGAGTTGAATTCCTCCCTCTTCTCGTGTTAATGCCGTGCTCAAGGCATTCTTGGATATTCCTAAGTACACGATTAATCTTTCACTCTCTTTCAGTTTGGAAATGAGAGGTCCTTGCTCGAGATACGTTTTGAGTTCCTGGAATGCGACCTCACATTCTGGGGTCCATTCGAACCTCTTCGCCCTCTTGAGGATGTCGAAGAAGGGAATGCACTTATCCGTTGCTTTCAAAATAAATCTACTGAGTGCAACAATCTGACCGTTCAAGCTTTGGACACCCTTCGATCGGTGGGAGAGCTCATATCAAGTAGCACCTTGATTTTTTTTTGGGTTCACTTCGATCCCTCTATTATTAACTATGAAGCTGAGGAACTTACCCAAGGCTACCCCGAATACACACTTGTGCAGATTCAGCTTCATCTGGTACCTTCTTAGGATTTGAAACATCTCGTCAAGGTCACGGATGTTGTTAACGAGTTGTCTAGATTTTACCAACATATCATCAACATATACTACCATGGTCTTGCCAATTTGTTCTTGAAACATCATGTTCACTAATCACTAATAGGTTGCCCCCATATTCTTAAGCCTGAAGGACATCACTTTGTAATAGTATAGCCTACGATTAATGATGAACAAGACATGCTCTTTGTCCTGTGCAGCCATTGGAATTTGATTGTATCCTGAGTAGGCATCCATTAAGCTAAGAAGTTCATGCCTTGCCATTGCATCCATAAGCTAGTCTATTCTTGGTAAGGGGAAACTGTCTTTGGGGTACACTTTATTAAGGTCTGTGAAGTCAATACATATTCTCCATTTCCCATTCTTCTTCTTAACAAGGAACGGTGTTAGCCACCAAAGTGGGATATCATGCTTCTCGATAAATTGTTTGTTAAGAGCTTGTCCACCTCTTCCTTAAGCACTGTGTAACGTTTGGCGGTCATTGGTCTTATTTTCTGGCAAATTAACTTAGCTTGGGGGTCGATGTTCAACCTATGTGACGTTATACTTGGATCGATGCCCATTATATCTTTATCATTCCAGGTGAAAACATCCACATTTGCCTTGAGAAAATCCATCAATCATGCTTTCATATCAGGTGGCAAGCATTTCCCTAACTTGAGGCATCTCTCCTCATCCACCTTACTTACTTGCACATCTTCCAGCTCCTCAACTGGTCTGGTGGCTCATTCAGTGTCCACCTCTCGAGTGTCGAGGTCGTAGCTGACCCCTTTTACACTCATTGCTCAGGGCTCTCCCCCAGATACCACATTTACCTTCTTCCCTTGAACCTTGACTATATCTTCATAGCAACACCGGGCTATTTCCTGCTCCCCACATATGCATCCAACTCCGATCGAGGTTAGGAACTTGATGGTCAGCATCTTGGTTAACATTATCATGTCAAAATCATTCATGGCGGGTCGTCCTAGCACCACATTGTAAGTTAAGGGACAGTCTATAATTAGAAAGTCTGTCATGATGGTTGCTTACCTATTGCGGTCCCTTAAAGTAAGTGGGAATTTGATGCGTCCCACCAGGAGTATTCCATGTCCTGTAAAACCATAAAGAAGCTCGAGTGATGGGTCTAGCTGACTCGTGTTTATGCCTATCTGGTTGAAGTACCCCTTGTACATCATGTTTACGAAACTCCCAGTGTCCACCATTATTCTCCTAACCTCGGCATTGTCAATTTTCACCCAGATGACAATTGCATCATCATAAGGTTAGTGGACCCCTTGTGCATCCTCTTCCATGAAAGAGATGCTATCTAAAACTATCTTGGCCTTTTTGCCGAGTCTTTCACACTCCATGTGACTCTTCAGAAGGACATGCCCCACCGCCCGCACATAGCGATCGTGTGATCAGTTCGAGGTGCCCATAATATGAGGCCCACCATGTATGGTGAAGATGGTCCTCATGGAGGGTGCTTCCTCATGCTTAGGAGTTTGATGGCATTAAGACGTAGGTTGCTGGGGACACGGGGGCCGCTGCCCTAGGGATCTCACCACATAATCTCTCATGCGGCCTCTTTTGATAAGGTCTTCGATGGCATCTTTTAATGCCTAACAATTGGATGTGTTGTGCTCGACCTCACTATGCTAGGTACCAAATTATTATGGTTCCTTTTTTCAATTGGGGTCTTCATTGGCTTGGGTCTGTCGAAGTCTTCGTTATCTCTCTCAATCGCATAGATCCTATCTGAGGCATCCGACAAAATAGTGTAGGTATCTTAGCGACGCTGAGGTAGAAACTATTCACTTCGGGCCTTCTTCACGCTTTGGCCTCTAGAGCCCCCTCTCTAGCCTTCCTTGTTACTCCCGCCTCCATTTCTTTTCCTACCTCAGTTGGAGGTACTTGCTTCCTCTTTCTTACTCGGCTTCTTTGGGCCAAAGGTTTCTTCCCATCGGATCTCCTTGGTGGCTCACTCATAGAATTCACCCAGGCTCTTAACAAGGGACTTGTATATGTCCTCGTATAACTTTCCATCTTTTTAGAGTCTAGACAAAATTGCTGTGAGGATACTCTCGTCAGACAGATTGTCCACATTACTAACTTCTTGTCAAAACCTGGTGATGTAATCCTTGAGTGTTTCATTCTTTCATTGGATGACTATAGCTAAGTGGCAAGAAGGGGTGAGTTGCCTCTTCAATGCCCTGTACTGATTGAGGAACTTAGTCTGGCATTCCTCCTAGTTCCTTATGCTACAAGCTGGAAGGCTTCTGAACCACGTCTATGGCACTTCTCCGAGTATGGCCAAAACGACTCGGCACTTCACGAGCGAAATGGAGGTCTACAAGTCCATCTGTACATTAAAAGCATCCATGTGGTTGTAAAGATCACTATCCCCATTGTAGAGAAGAATGTTTAGAATCTTAAACCTATAGGGAAGGGGTTCCATCTCAATCTAGCAAGAGAGTGAGGTTCTCTCCTTGTGGGATTCACGATTCCCCTGGGACGCAGAGTTCTTCTCCTACTACTCTATTCTCTGAAGCAATTATTCAACTATCGAGTCTCGAGATTTAGATTAGTGAGTGGAGGTCTTTCGACTCCTTTCTTCTCACTTACTACAAGAATGTCAATCAGAAGTTCTATGCTTCCTACTATGCTCACGGCTGGAGGAGCCATGATCTATCTCTCACTTGTTGTTGGTTGCATGCAAGCTCTTGCTTCAATGCGAGCTCATGTCCTCCCAAACTCAGTGGACTTCAGACCTTTGTGATGAATTGAGTGAGTGAAGCTAACCGATTTAATGACACTCAATCCTATCTTGTTCTTCATGCTGAGTCCTTGGCTGGCGATGTCCACTCTCGGGTGCGACCACTTCACCCTGCCTTGGTGCACCTTGGGCATGCACTTAAGCTAACGTTCAGACCATGTCAGCCAGTTCCTTCATAGTATTCTCCAATGCTTTCTAGCGCCAGTCAAGTGCCTCTTGGCACTGTTGCCAAGTTTGAATCTCATCAGTTTCATGGGCTATGAGTTGGTGTGGGACAAAGGAAACTGTACTAGTGTTGGCACCCGCCGTAGGAGCAGCTGTGTTCCGCTGTTGCATCTGTCCTTCGGGTTGGCCAATGGGAACTTCTACACTCCTAGTAGCTTTTCCTCTTAGCATTGCATCTGAAACAACTTATCAGAGACTGAGAATGAATAATGTGTAGTAGGGGCCTTCCTTTTAGCGCCAAAATGTTGACATCAAAATCCGATTAGCTAGTTTGAGTTTAGTGTTACCCCTAACTGCAAGCAAGATTATGACAGAAATAGAGAAATAAGATAACAAAAGGGAAAAAGGAATAACCACACCAGGAGCTCAGCAACCTTGAGCTCTGATTTGGGCCTCCATCTAAACTAGTTGTGCCTCCAATTGGACCTTGGCTGGCCCAAAATACACTTTCAGAAAATGCCCATAACAAGATGCTTGAAGTAGAGGTCTGTGTAAGGAATTGAATGTCTAATTTTATAAAAGATAAATAGTTATTTGATTATGGATTCATTATAACCATAAGGTAAGACAATTACTTTCATTAAAATTAACAAATAAAAATATTTTCCTTAAATGACAGATGAAGAGAGAAACAATGACACTTATGCCAAATAATTTAAGTATACGAGTGCTACCAAAAAAAAGGACACATGAAATTAATCCATGACCTCTTAATCATTGCTTTGTCCTAAAAATTCAAATTTCTATGATTAGCAAGAAAAACAAGCTATGCACATTATGCATCTGGGTGAGAATAGCATACTAGAGAAAAAGGTGTAGAGTATCAAAAGTTGCATCTAGAATGAAGCACAATAGAGAAAACACAAAATAGGCATATCGGAATGAAGCATGGCATCAAAGAATATAAGCACAGGAAAGAAGCAAGGCAAATAGAACATAAAATAGGCATGTTGGACCAAAGCACTATAGAGAAAACATAAAATGGACACCAAAATGAAGCAAGTAGAGAAAACACAAAATAGAAGCACTGGAATGAAGTAGAATAGATGAATCACAAAAAGAGACACTCACTACAACATTTTTGGCCTTTGGCAATACTAAACCCTACAACACTTAAAAACTATTGCCTATAACTAGAATAGGCAGTAGTTTTTTTTATTGTTGCCTTTGTTTCTAATTTTAAGCAACAATCACTTGAAATTGTTGCCATAGATATAATAGACAAAACTTTTTTAAGTGTTG
>JANHAO010017905.1:0-13801 GCA_026873985.1 Saraca asoca
CTTTATTAAATAATTTTGACATTATTATGTGCTTATGTTATAGCATAAGGTTTAGGAATTATGTATGATAATTCCAAGAGTCATGCTGGGCTAAATCAAATGTTGATATTGAGACACTTTATATAATTGTCATCTTGCCTTCGCACGACCAATTGTATTAAAGTGTTATATTGTTAATAATATTATTGCATTGGGAATTATATTAATAATGCACTTACCCTATCGATTTGTCCTTATTGATATAGTTCCTAGTGATTTGTGACTTATATTGATATTGTGTCTTTAGGGTTCTCAATATCCTATTGATACTAGCCTTAGGGACATGATTTTGGTGTTATGGAATCTTCTCACATATGACAATTCAGGACCCTTAGGCGGGATTATTGTATATGAGATGGTTCACTTGTGGATATTTACTTATTCTGCATATGTTCGACATAAAATATCTCCCTTAATACCTTTCCAGCTTTGCCAATGTAAATGAATACATTGACAAAGCTGAATGGGATCAATTATGATGACTGGGTTAAGTCTCTAAAATTGTTTTGGGCTATCTCAAATGTGAATGCTACTCTCGCTGAGGATGAGCCTTCAAAGCCCACTAAGAATTCCATCGCTGTTGATGTGGCCAAATATGAGAAGTGGGCACATTCTAATAAAATTTGTTTGATGACCATGAAATATAGCATAGAGAAAACCATCAAGGAGAGCATTCTTGAGACAAATATTGCTAAAGATTTTCTCTAGGCTATAGGAGAGAAATTCAAGAAGGTTGACAAGTCTGAAAAGTCCTCCTATTTTTCTCTATTGACGAACCCTAAGTATAATGGCATTAGTGGTATTCGTGGACATGTGTTGAAACTTGTGAATTGGTACAACAAGTTAAAGTCCATGAAGGTAGATTTGGGAGAGAATTTCCTAATGTGGCAAGTACTTTGGTAAGATACTTGACACCCACGTTTCCTTGGAAAATGGTGGAAGAGTAGCTACTGATAGATCAGTTTGATCGAAGGGATCTCTTTTCCCAAAAGAACTTGAATTCGGGGCAATCTCTTCTATTGTTCCACCACAAAGGATCGTTCCTTTTATCCCTAGGACAATTGGAGTAATACTTACAAGAGAATTTTATCTCCACCACTGCCTTGTATCAAAACTGCTAAGGGCATTTAACCAGTGTGGATCGAAGTTTGGAGGTGGTAAGATAAGTCGAGTGGTCTCAGTTATAGGAGTAGTCCTTCCTTTATGTTGGTTCCTGACGTATTGGTTATAATATTTAAATTTCTCTTACATTTCATGTTTCCAAAATGGATCCTATCAAATAGTACACATTTTCTATGATTATCTCTATTCAGGGAATCCTTCTTAATAGACCAAATGTTTCGATTATGTCAATGCTAATTGAACTCATGTTATTAGCTATGAATTCGAACCTTTTGATATTTTTTCATTTCTTTGGATGATATGGTAGGTCAATCATGTGCTTTATTGTTTCCAACAGTGGCAGCTTTAGAATCTGCTACTGGGTTAGCAATTTTCATTGTAACTTTCCGAGTCCGAGGGACTATTGCTGTAAAATTTAATAATAGCATTCAAGATCAAACTTGACTCCTAGAGAATTACCAAAATGCAAAATTCTCTTTTCTTCTTTCTCTCTTTTTTTTTTTTTTTGACTTTGTTGGCAGGGTCAGGGCCTATCTCGCTGGTTGAACGCATCTGAAACTATGATCCTACTCTGTTTAAAAGTTGAAAGATAGAGAAAACCTTTCTAAAAGAGATTTAGTTCCATGACTATGAAAGCTAAAAAAAATATACGCTATTTGCTATTCCATCTATTTGTGCATTAAGTTAAAAAAAATCTCAATCTATAATGAAAAAATTATCTTTAATCTATAACATTTCCTTTTTTGCCTCCCCATTTCTAGCTAACGATTAGGATTCTTTTATTCCCCATTCTGACATGATCGAATAAGCTATGGTTGTCCAGGCCATTTGATTTTACCTTTTCTTTTTAGATAAGACCTTCCCTCTTTTTTGCATGCAGGCTGTCTATTTGCCAGTTTGGTTTAGCACGTTCAGAAGCTAGAAGATATAAGCCCAATGAGTTAGGTTGACAAGAGGTTTAATCATTGGCCATTTTGATCCTTTTGGAACAATTCTTTGAATTTAAAAGAAGTAGGCAAGCTAACCTATTTAGCAAGTGCAGGCTTGAAGTTGTCCTGTTTTGGCTCCTGAATCAGTCATTTCTTATCCTTCCTGCTGGCGAAGCAGAAGAGGAACTTACTTTGAAGGTGAAGCTAAAATTCCCAAACGTACAGATTCTTCTAAATTCAAAGATTATTTTGTATACTTGCAGGAGCATGAATTTAATTTGGTTAAGGACTTTGATCCTAGTTCCTTCCATAAGGCAATGTCTAGTTCTGATCGTTTGTAATGGATGGCTGCGATGGAGGATGAATTGGCTTCTACGAGAAGGAATACTATTTGGGATTTGATAGAATTACCTGTTGGCTGCAAAATAGTAGGTTGTAAATAGGTCTTTAAGACTAAAGAAGATGCAAAAAGGGAAATCGAGAGATATAAGGCTAGACTTATAGCTAGGGGATATTATTAAAGGGAAGGCATTGATTATAAGGAGACTTTCTCTCAGTATCCATAAAAGACTCCTTTCGAGTTATGATAGCATTGGTTGCTCATTTTGATTTGGAGCTTCATTAGATGGATGTTAATGTCTGCCTTCTTGAATAGTGATTTATATGAGAATATATACATGGATCAACCATATGGTTTTGCTAAAAATGGCAAGAAATATATGGTGTGTAAATTGAGAAGATCTATTTATGGATTGAAACAGGCCTCTAGGTAATGGTATCTAAAATTTGACAATGTTATTTGCTTTCTTGATTTTTAAAGAAATGCAATTGATTAGTGCATTTACCTAAAGAATAGTGGAAGTAAATTTATTATCCTTGTATTATATGTTGATGATATCCTCTTGGCCAATAATGATATAAATCTTCTATTTGAGACTAATCAAAAGTTGACAACACATTTTGATATGACAGATCTTGGCGAGCCTCTTTTGTATTAGTTATTGAGATTCACCGTGACAGATCACGTGGTATTTTTTTGGTTTATCTCAAAAGGAAATATTGAAAGAATTTTTGAATAGATTCAATATGATATCTTTCAATCCTTGCAATGCACCTATTCAAAAGGGTGAGAGACTTGCTACTATCCAGTATCTACAGAATGACAAAGAAATTGTAGATATGGAAAAGGTCCCATATGCTTCTATCGTTGGTAGCCTTATATATGCTCAAGTTTGTACACATCTTGATATTGCTTATGTTATTAGTGTACTTAGGAGATACTTGAGCAAACCTGGTGTGGCACATTGATGAGCTACAAAATGAGTCATGCGGTACATACAGGGTACCAAAGATTACATACTCACTTATGGAAGATCGGATCCCCTTGAGGTAGTGGGATATTCTAACTCTGATTATAGTGGCTACCTAGATGATCATAAGTCCACATCAGGGCATATATTCATGTTGGCCGAAGGAGCTGTATCATTGAAAAGTATTAAGGAGACACTTACAGCTACTTCAACCATGGAAGTAGAGTATATAGCTTGTTACAAGGCTACTCGTTAAGTAATATGATTGAGGAATTTGATTATAGAATTTCAGGTTATGAAAAGTATTTCCCGATCTTTGACCATTTATTGTGATAACTCTGCTATGGTGAGCTTCTCTCAAAACACCAGAAGCTCTAAGCACTCCAAGCACTTTGATACAAAGTATATGTTTGTTAGAGAGAAGATTCGGGAATATAAAATTCGTGTCGAGCATATCCCTACAGAACTTATGTTAGCAGACTCCCTAACCAAAGGCTTAGCTATCAAAGTCTTTGTAAATAATGTAACCCGTATAGGTTTAATGAGGTCTTTTGATATTGTGGCTTAGTGGGAGTTTGTTATATCAATTTGTAGCAACATTATATTTTGTTACTTTGTCTTGTGACTTTTGTCATTTTGCATAAATATGTTGTTACTTTGTAGTTACCATATATTATTGTTATTTCTATTATTATTATACTGTGTAGTTTTGTGTTATGGCATATTATTGAGACATTCTAGACTCAGTCTCATTTTGTGCTGAGATATGTCGTTGGATCTCAGGTGGCATCTTGGGCAGATGCTAGGGCCAATTTTGTTGGGAAATTGCACATTGATCACATTTTTTGACATGTTATTTTGTTAATTATTTCCTTTTCACATATCCACACTCATATAAGGTCACCAAATTATAGGTGTCTTACATGTATGAAATCATTACTCCTTTGAATAAGTTATCTACATTGTTGAGATGCTCATAAATCCATATTTGACCATTGGATTATTGTGTTAGGTCACTGGGTTATGGGTAGCTTACATGCATAATATCTATACTCTTTCGAGTATGATTTTCTGCATCATTGAGTAACTTATGAACCTATCTTGGACTATCTTGGATGAGAGTGTTAGCTTGATATGACATCCTGTTGTGGCCACATATTGTTAATTAATCTGGAGACTTCTTATCTTATTGAATTATGTAGTCAAAGTAGGAGAAATGTTAGAATTTTTATACGGACTGACATAATTTAATAATATATATTTTATAATATTCAGATTAATTGAATGTTACATCATTTGAGCTTGTTGTTGTAAAGTCCAATTATTTATGATAATTTTGATGGGCTTATGTGGATATTGAGCTCTGTGTTTGGGCTTGCCATAATGAGTAAGGTTGTCCCATCTTGTATATATACACAAAGAGAGGTCCTTATTCCTTTCCACTGGTCAATGTACAGTTTTCCCATCAAAGCTGTTATGGTAGACTTGAGGTGGAATAGGGATAATTATTCTTGCTTTTGCATTACAGGAATTTAGATCTGAGATGGCTTCAGCATCTAATACCTTTCCAAATAATTCTGGCTAATCTTAAATCTTAATTTTATAATTTGTTGTATTTTCTTTACATGCCATGTGTTAGGAATTAGAATGTATCCTATTAAATAATTCTTACAAACTCTTCTCAATGAATAAGAACCAACTTTTCATTTTCATTTTCATTTTCCTTTGTAGGCTGTAATATCAATGGCACATTGAAAGCGAAGTGATGCCTACCTTCACTTTGGATTGGTATAACGCAAAGCTTTAGAAACAAAAGAGACAGTCGTATTGATTAGATATTCATGATAATCCTGCTTTTCTCGAGAGTTCTGTTGATTATATATTCATCAACATAACCAAAAGCCAAACATGATTCCAGATAGTGAGCTAAATAATTCAGCTAAGCAAGGGAATCATGGCAATCTGTGACTTTAATTAACGTTATTATATTATAATTAGAAAATGGGGTTAGGAGAAACATTATATATTTTTTTATTCTCAACGCTTTTATTTTTTGTAATTAAATATCATGGAAATTTGGGCATGAGCAAAATGCAATCCATGGCTGAATCAAGTTGTACATAAAATATCTATAAAGTAATGAAAGCTGTTTAATCAATTCATAAATCATAGACATTTGTTTAATCCATCCGTTGCAAAATATCTTCTGGCTCCACATGTTTGGGCTTGTTTCATACAATGATAAAATAATTAATTATTAATAATTAATTTTTAAATAATTGATTATATATAATTTTTTATTTAAATAATGTATAGAAAAATCATTTTTAACATTAAATTACTAAAAATAATAATAAAGGAAGAGAGAAAAAAATGAGATTTTATTATTATCATTATTAAAGTAAGGATGATTATGACAAAAGAAGAAAAAAATAAGAATAATATGAATACAAATATAAATATTTTTTTATAATTCTGATTAAAATATATTTAAATAATTTTTTATTTAATTAGATTTATTTTCTATAATTAATAATTAAAAGATTTTATTTGTTATATCAAACATCTTTAAAAAAAATGCTATAGCAAAGGAGTATTTATTCTCTTACCCTACCAAAATTTGTTTAATGGAAAATGGTTATTTCTGAATGAATAAAAATGATTAATCTATCATCATTATTTTGTGTCTTCATCGATCATAAAATTTATGAGCAAGTGGAAGGGTTGGATAATGACTGTTTAATCATGATACACACAAATATGGTTATATTTTTACCATAGTTAGATGCCATGAGAGAATCTTAAATGATTTGTATCAAACTATAAAATAGTGATCCCAGCCTCTTCTTATATGGCCAAACATATGCAAATGGGAGTAAGAAAGGGACTTATAGAGTTTTGGTGATCGCAATATGACAAACACAATTGGGTCCAGCGCATGTGATGTGCATGATAACACCGTCAACGTAACTTTCACAAAGTATCATCTGAATTAGAATTTTTAATTATAATATATTCATATATTTGATCTCCCTATAATGTAACTCAGATTTATATTATCATGTATTTATATATTATTATATTTTAAAAAAATTATTAAAATTATTTTATAGTTGATAAAAATTCTTAATTATTATTTTTTAATAATATGATATCTTTTTATTCACTGATAATTAAAAAAATTTATATTAGAGATGAATTAAATTTAAACTCATATTAAATTATAGATATCTTGGTAAATTCTTATTTATTTAGCTCAAATATATATATATTTATTTAATCTTCCTTGCGTAAATGTTGTGAACCGACAAATTTTCGTTTTATTCAAATTTCTACGTGTTATGTAATTATGTAATATGTTGTTCTTGGTCCACCTAGAAACACTGCGAAAAGCATCAGGAAATAATAAATAATCATTCAGCAGTTTACAGTGATGTTCTAGGTTTTACACGTATTGCATGCATGCAATTTTTTTTTTTTTTTTTTAAATAACTGGTTTGATTCTTACAAGTCACAACCAAACCTCTGTTTGCCCGGCCGACTACTACAGAAACCCATCACTTTAATTATATGCATAAATTAATTATCGAAAAAAGAAGACAAGTTAACTTTCTCAATGCCACTTTTATTGTGATCTTTTCTATGCACCCAATTGACTGCCTATTTAATTTAGGAGAGATTAAAACACATCAATTTTAAGCAATTATATAAAAACGTCAATTTATACTAATATTTTTCTCAATTTATTTATATAAATATGTCAGAGCTTTTGAGAGATATGATACCTTGTATATAGACCATCAAAAAGATGAAAACAAATTACCATATTAAGAAAATGCACTGAGTGTGACAACTGCATTAAAAATTATATTATTCATGATTGATCTATGTTTCTTTTTTATTAGAAAATAAATACTTATACTGACAATTTTAAGCTCTTTTTCAAGGTAGAATGGTATACAAAATTTTGATCCCACTTTAGTACCACTTTGAAGTTTGTGGAATATCTTTAATACGACAACACAACACAATCAAGTAGTAATGTCCAAAATTCTATTAGTATCTTTCATTAGTCATGTATAATTTCCCTCCCAGTCACCAATGTTACACCTTTGATTGTATGCTTATATAAAAATGTTAAGTATGACTAAAATGTCAAGATATATATATTATATATTATTATAATAAATTTTTTATTTACACTTTATTTAAATATTGATTTAAGTATCGGAATGTTGTGGTCAAAATTTTTTTTCCTTGCACAAATCTCTTGCATCACCTGATAGGATTGGAGTTTATCATAAATCATGCTCCAGTAAATGTGTGATTGTGGTTTTAAAGATAATATGCTTATCCTCAACTTCAACTACTAAAGCCGGAAATTATGTAACAAAACAAAATGAGGAGATAGAATTAGTGCAGGAAGCAATTGATTTTTTATAACTTGAGCGTGCATTTGTGAGATGACAGCTAATTAATTAATATAAAAGAAAACGGCTTAAATAGGTGTGTTCAGGTTGATTGAGGTTGGCGGCTGGCCAGAGTGATTGTGACTGAGATGAATAGAATTAGAAGATGATGACAAAACTTTGAAGGAAGTCTATTGGTGGTCTGCTACTTTTTGGGGATAAGAAGGATGAGACATTTTGGCTTCACTTTGAGATATCCATAATTATGTGCGCCTCCCTGTAGAACTATAGATTGTGGACTTGATTGATAATAATTAAAAGTTTTATTAAACAAGTGATTAGTTGATATGAATGTAAGACAAGCATGATGTATTTGTTACTGGTTGCGATTTAATTTATAAGCTGTGCACATCCATTTGAGATGTGTATAGTTACAGAGTCAGTGTAGCCTAAAAGTTGCACAGGCCTTTGTTGGGTGGATATACTAGGTTTATTATGAATTAGTTAGCTTCCTCTTCTGCTCCTCACCACGAATGTGTTTGTCTCACGTTGTTCTTGTAGATAAAATTAATCAATAAAAATTATTCTCAATAAGCATGCTAACACCAGAAGCACTTAGAATAATTTAGACATATATAGCCTATACACAAAAATGTGTGATAGGTTACTCCAGGCACAAGTACAAGAATCTTGCAACAACACGTGAACACTCTAAATTGACTGTAATCACACTTATAGGTAAAATGATCGCATGTTGTTAGCCATCCATTTTTAATATAGGCAGATTATATTGATATTGAAGTCAGAAAAATGACTAGATTGGCATAAAAGTTGTGATTATTGACAAATATAATTGAAGCAAAAATAATTGTTAAATATATAATGAGTGGTTATCTTTATGATAATTTAATTGTTATTTTATTAGGATGCATGTCTATTTTTTTAAGAGGCGATTTTTTTAAATAACTATTTAAAAAAATTATTTATGTTTTTTATAAATAGTACACCAACGCATTAAATAGGGATTGTTCTTGCTGTCATTTTCACCACTTAACTTACCAAAATGCATTATATGTTTTTTGTAGCACCTTGCTACACATTATATTTTGTAAAAGTCCCCTTACTTTCATGCTTGTAGCTTCATATGCATTATTATTGTGTCTTTTGATATAATCTATAACAATATAGAGTGAAATTTTTATATGCTTTTATTTTTTTTTCCCATTGTATTGCTTTATCTGGAGATTACAGAAGGTTAGAATCTAGCTTGTTTGCTATAAAGGATCTATCTTGGAGCCAAAACTTTCCAGTCTGTGAAATTTGACTTAAAACAAATTGGCATACCCCGATGGGACACAATTAAGGTATTTTTAATCCTTGATTACATGATCTTTAGAAATGGTACTATTTTATTAGGTAATTTTGAAAATATGTCTACTGTAAGTTTATAAAATGATCCTCAAAATAAGAAGTCTATTGAAAATGAAAATGCTAGTAATGCCAGTTTTACTAAAAATAGTGATTATTAACAACCAAAATAGTCAAAACCATACACAAAGAAATAACCAAAATAGAAGAAATTGATATGAAATGTCAAATAGAAATTGAAATAATAACAACAATAACAATTTGATTGATTAGAACGGACCCCAGGATAATAATGGACCAATATTTGGGGGTTAAGGGGCCAATGTCTTGTGGCATGCCATATTTCTCATAAATAGATTGAAATTATCAAGGAAATCCATCTGATTTAACTCCTGAAAATGCTACTATTTTTTGACAACCAAGAGATGAAAATAATCACGACATGGTTCACACAATATCACAACATATTACAACTATACTTCGACCAGTGCTAGAAAATAATGCCTTGAGTCAATAAAGAATGAATTAGGCATTAAAAAGAATATAAATTCATTTGGGTAGTGGTCAAAATAATAGTAATGATTGAAATATTGACAATAACAATCATAATAATCATGATGATAAAATGATGTATGAGAACATCAAAAATTGAGAACCTGAAATGGAACAACCATAATATGATCGATTTATTATACTTTGACATAGGGGTTAAAGACCGATAACCAAATTAATGATAACATGCAAATCCTTATAAATCCAAATCATAATCAAAATTTTCAACAAAGATCAGAACAAAATATCAAATTCGTGGTCGAATATTTGGTGAACCAACTAGGAGGGCATAGTAATTATCCTAATCATAAGAGTGCATTTCCATAATGGATAAATTAAGTAGAATCTCCTACAGGTTTTAAATCACTGAAATTTACAACATTTTCTAGAGAAGACAATCAATCGATAATTACACATATTGCTAAATTTACTATAGAGCACCAAAAGTTGGTAGGAAATGAATATTTAAAAATAAAGTTTTTCTTTTATCTTTGACCAAAACTGCTTTTGCTTGGTATTCAAGGTTGTCACCAAATTTTGTGTATTCTCGGGCATAGTTAAAAAAATTATTTCATGATCAATTTTAAAGAGGTGGAATGAGGATTGGTCTAACTGATTTATTGAATATAAAAAGTCACCAACGAAAAGTACTAACGATTATCTATTTAAGTTTCAATAAGCAAGAAGCCATTGATTTTGACTTTGCAATTAGAAAAATGTTTGTCAATCAACATATAAAAAATATGTCTCAATTGGCCAAGAAAGTCAAGCAAGTCAAACAATTGCTTAAAGAAAAATACATTAAAATAAAGAAATTTCTATTTCGAAAGAAAAAAGTGGAATATGTTGAAGAAGAAGGATGAAAATAAAATACATCTGATTGAACAAAAACCTGGCCTCCCATATGTTTGTTCCTTATTAAAATATGTTGAAATTAAAGACAAAATAGACAACATAAATAAGAAAAATTATTCTTTTAACATAAATAAGATAGATCAAATTTTTGATGTCTTATTGAAAGATAAGCAAATAAAAGTGTGTAATAGCCATAAGATTTTAACTAAAAAAAATGTCAAAGATTGAAAATACTATAAGTATCATAAGATGTTTGACCATACTACTAACAATTGTGTGCATTTTAGGGACATGATTGAGAAAGTTATCAAGTAAGGATGCCTTTAATTTACTGATAAAGGAAAGAAAATGATAATTAACAAAGATCATTTCCTAACAAGTGCAAACCATGCAAACTTTTGGGTCGAATAAAGTGCATATGGTCGAAGTAAATGTGGTAACTATTTATAAATATGATGATCCTTTAGATGCACCTTTCATACCTGAAACTTACCCAGAGGAAGGTGAGTTGAATTCAAAATTCTTTACAAGGATCAACATTGAAGGCGAAATAGTCAAAATGTGTTCTAGATGTGAAAAAAATATTATGATGAAGTAAGAGTCTTACTTGTCAATTTCAGAGAATGCAACATAATAGACCTTAAAGAAAAAGAAAAGGTCAAAAAGACTGCTTCAACTGTGTGAAAAGGCATAATTGTTATAAAGGAAGACAAAAAGAAAGAGAAAATGAGAAAATTTAAAGAAAAAAAGATATAAAAGGAAAGTCAGTCTTCAAAAGAAGTGGCTTTGATTATCAAAATTAGTTTAACAAAAAGAGAAATTATTTTAATTGAACTCAAGTACCTTGAGGAGATATGTCGAATGAAAATTGGGTAACCAATGAACCATAGCTAAAAGAGAAATAAATGTGAAAGCCTAGGATTCCAAAAGGGTAGAACAATGGTTTAACCCCTATCAACCTCCACCTTTAACGAGGACTCAAAAGCTTCAAGTACAAAAATAAGATGCTTTTGTAAGGAGACAAAAAATGGGCTAATATTTTGATCAAATTCCTTCAAGTGGTATATGTGTTTTGAAATTAGGAGGAGAAGACAGAATTAGCAAAATGTTTGAAAATGAAAGGTTAGAAAATAGAGATTGACAATATGTTTTGCCATTTGATTTTTTTGTAAGTTCTCAACAAGATTTGACTGATAATGAAAATGATTGTAATGAAATAATCGTCTTAGATGAAAGCACTTATGCTTTCTTTGAAAAACTGATAGAGCAAATGAAATTCATTTTTGACCTTTAGATATAAAAGCCCATGTTGATGGCGAGCCAATAAATCACATTTCATTCAATGGTGGTGCTTTTGTGAATTTAATGCCAAGGTTAACTTTTGTAAAGGTTAGAAAATTTTCCAAAGATTTGGTGTTATCAAACATTGTGGTGTCAGATTTTAATGGGAGAATGTTGGCATCAGAAGGAGTAGTGCCAGTCAATTTGAAGGTTGATTCTATATCCCTGATAAACTCTTTTTTTAGTGGTTCGTGGTTCCATCAGAGTCAAGCTATAACTTGTTATTGAGACTAGATCGAATCCACACAGTTAGTGTTATACCTTCAACTGCTCGTCAGAAGCTACTAATATACACCAACAATGGTTAATTAGAATGTGTCTTAGCTAATAACATTCCTTGTTATGTTTAGTAATGTAATGCCAAGTTTGAAATCTATATTCCCTACCTTAAACTTTAACAATTAAAGGCGACTTCGACCCAAAAAGAGTCGACATTTGCATTCTGAATTTATCAAGATATTCTATAATTCTAAAGGTTGTGGACTCAGGTTCAACCTATGAAAATAATTAATGATACACAAAAGCATTTAGCACAACTATCAGCTTACATAGTTGAATAAAAAGGAAAAAATGATTCTCCTAAACTGTATTTATGATGATAGTCCACTTCGATTTTTTTATTCATATTTAAGAAATGAAGAAAAAAAAATTGAAGTCCAAGATCCTTTAGAAGAAGTAAATTTAGGAACTGGAGAAGAAAAAATGCCAACTTACATCTATGCACTTTTACTTGAAGTAAAAAAACTAATAATAATTCAAGTATTAAAGGAATACACATATTGTTTTGCATGGAGCTATGAAGAAACATTAAGTCTAAGTCGAGATCTAGTCCAGTTGCTAATTAAGGAAGGATTTTGATGATATAAATTGTTTCTTATGCGTTTTGCTCCTGATATTGTTCATAAAATTAAAGAAAAGATTGAAAGGCTACTGAAAGCCAATTTTATCCGAACTACCAAATATGTCGAATGGATCTCAAATATAGTCCTAATGATGAAAACAAATAAAAAACTTAGAGTGTGTATTGACTTCAAAAATTTAAATGATGCAATTTCAAAAAATGAATACCTTGTGCTAATAGCTAACATGCAAATTGATTTGGCTTCAAGGCACATTGTTGTCAGCTTTATGGTTGGAAATATTGTATACAACCAAGTTTACATTGTGGAGGATTATACATTGAAAAAAACTTTTAGATGTCCTAGAGCAATAGGAACCTCCAAATAGGTGGTGATGCTTTTTGACTCAAAGAATGCAGGACAACTTATTAAAGGGCTATAAACACAATCTTTCATGACTTAATTGGCAAAATGATGGAAGTTTGCATTACATTGATGATGTACTAGTCAAAGCCAAATCTCGTGAAGAGCACATAAAAAATTTAGTCCAAGCCTTTGAACAATTACATCGAAATAATCTGAAAATGGATCCTTTGAAATATGCATTTGGTGTCTCTGTAGGTAACTTCTTAGGATTCTTGGTTCACCAAAAGGGGATCAAAGTTGACAAAAATAAGACTAGAGCAATTCTAAAGACTGTTACACTAATAAACAAGAAAATATTGCAAAGCTTTCTTGACAAAGTGAATTTTGTTTTATGCTTTATTTCTACTTTATCTATTCAAACAAGAATATTTTCAAATAAGGATTTTTTTTGTGTATTAAGAATAAATGTGTCAAAAATTGAATTGATCAAGGATAATGATATTTTTTTTCACCTTATGAGTCTGTTTGGCGCAAGTAACTGAAAAGCTAGCTGATAGCTGATAAGCTAGCTGTTAGCTGTTTTACTAGCTGCTAGCTGCTAACTGTTAACTGTTAGCTGAAAGCTGATAAGTTAGCTGATTGTATTAGAAGTGTTTGGTAAAATTAGCTGT
>JANHAO010017906.1:0-13796 GCA_026873985.1 Saraca asoca
AGAGAGAGAGAGAGAGAGAGATCTACAAGACATATATATAAAAGACAAAGTAAAAGGGTGAAAGGCCTACCAAATGTTTGAGGCTTTAATAGATATATATAATATAAAATTCTATAATTATTATGACAAAAAGTCATTAATTAAAAATGATTTAATCATGAGGTGCTGGATAGAATTTGATGATGTTAAATTTAAATCTCTTGACCATTGTTAATGTATTATATAGTATGCTAGGTGTTCTACTTCAATACTTTTGATTATTAATGTAACACATACGTGTGTATGTGTATATATATATGCTAATTTTTTTTATAAAATTTACTGTTAGATTTAATATATTTATAATTTGGATTACATTTACAAAATTTTACATCAATCCAAAATTAACTATTATTCCATTAATGAGTTCTAAAATTGGCATAAACTATATCTTTCAAATCTAAGTAAATTTCAACTAAGTGATTACTTACTTATTGTTATTTATATTTTAAAATTTTGTATACAAGATATATATGACAAATTTCAATTAAGTGATTATTTACTTATTGTTATTCATTTTTTTTTCAAATTATATATATAAGATGAACATAATAATTACTTGTAAATTAATAATTAGATTAATAAAAATTACATTATACAAAAATTATTGATTGGTGTTAGTGCCTTAACTTTTACACCGGTGCCATTTAATCTCCTTACACACAACTAATCATAGAAATGTTAACAAGAATTGCTCAATTGTTTACGAATACTACAAAACAAAAATTCAATGGTATGAAATATAAAAAAACATTGAAGTTTATTGCTGTACCATAATCATCTTCCATCATCAAAAGCGATAAGTACATGATCTCCCATACTATCATGTGCACTGTTTGGATGGTTGCTGCCATCACCTTCTTCACAAACACCAGATATCTCGTTATGTGATACCTGCTACAGTATGATGTTTAAAAACAACTAAAATGGAAACCAAATTAAATTAGTGCGTATTTTTGTTAAACTATGTGTTATGTGTGATTGAATTAAATAGATGTGAAGTATAGTCCTAGTTTTTTTTTTTTTTTTAAGCTATGTGTAATACTGCAAATAAAGTGTATAAATAAAAAGTGTTTAAAACCATGTTTTTGTGGAATAGAATGCAAAAGAATAAATAAAAGACAAAAATATATAAAACTATATTTCCTTTTTCATTTTTTCTCTGAACCCCCTTCTTTTTCCTCCTCTACGTCGAGAACCGGGGAAGCCAAGCCGGAGGCCAAATTCTAACCTTTCCCTAAGTGATCTACGTCCGCTTTCTTAAAACCAGCTCAACTCACCAGAAAGCCGTTCGTCATTGCCATCCATCATTCCATCTTCAGCAGGCGGTTGGAGTCCCCTACTTTCCTCGTCGCGCCCGTCCATCTGAGAGCTCCAATTGCTGCCGAGCTTCTTCCACATGCCCTCATCCTTTCAGGCATCCTGCTGCTTCCAGTCACGGGTTCTCGCCGGTGAAGATCTACCTTGCTGCTTCAGTTGACTGGCGTTGAATCCTATTTTCTCCGGCCGGAGCTTGGCGGTTCAAAGTGGCCAATGACGAACTGCAATTAGTGGTCGGAGATGGCAGCAAGACCGGTTCATGTCCCTCCCTTGCTCAACTGACAGTGGTAACCCGAAAATTCCAGCACTGTGTCAAACTAGTGAGAATATTTTTACTCTTTCTCAACTTAATTTTCTTTTGTCTTAAAATGGGATTTAAGTGACTAAAAGATTTTATTTCAAATTAGAAATTGATTTTAGGAGATAATTGATGATTAATGGTTGTTAGGTTTTGATGAACTTGTTGAATAGGCCATTATTGAAAAGTGGAGATTTAAAAAATAATTTGAAGTTATCTTAAAGGTATGTGGATTATTTGCTTCTCTTTTTATGCTCGTTGTGCAAAAGCTTATTTTAATTACTATTTTGAGCTTGAGAATTATAATATATCTTGATTCCAACTTAATTTGACTTTTTATTAGTTACTAATATTTGAAAGTGAAATTAGATGTCATAGTAAATTATATGTACATTGCATATTTGGAAAACTTGTTTCATGTGCTTAATGTTAGAAATCTTGCTATATTAAAGTGGTGGGTTGTTTGAAACTTTTGGCAAATGCACTCCATGAAATTGTTAAATGAATTGTCAAATGATTGAATGTATAAATTGATTGGAAATGATTCATTTGTTTCTCATTTATGAATATTGTTTTACAAAATAGCAAAGTCTTGAATTTTATTGTGAAGTGATACTTTTGATCATTGGAGAATTTCCCTAAAAAACTTCCAAGTATACTTGTTAATAGAATTAAACTGAGAAATGAAACTGGTAAAGGGATAAGGGGAGAACAACTATTGGAAGGATAAAGTGAATGATGACAACTTAATACTATTAGGTAAGGTTGTCTACAGGAACTCACTGTTGAATCCTTAATGTGTATTGAAATCTTATATTTCCATTATACATGTATATTTGTGAAGTAAGAAATATTTTCATTACTTTCCATATTGATGAATATATTTTAGATTTAATGTTATGTTTCTTATTTTACATGTTTGGGAAACTTTATAGTGTGGAAACATATTCTCGTTTAGTTTTAACTCCCTTATCATATTTAAATTTTGTGTTTGATATGTCTAGTGAATTTGACTTCTTTATTTTTTTAAGGTATCATTACATTTGAAGAGTCATGGATTTTTGGATTAATGGTTTGAGACTAAATTCTCAATTTTACAAAAATGTTTCATAAATGAATACATGTATATATATATATATATATATGTTTATGTTGGATTTCACTCAAATTTAATTATGATTAACTATTGGTTCCTAGTGAATTATTCAATCACTAGATTTCTAAGAAACTCACTTCATTTTTGTTTAAAATCTATTTTTTAGATACTGAGGCTACTCTTGCTATTCTTCTCATCAATCTAGACCTGAGCCTACTCCATGACCGGGTAGGCTATATTTGTGGAGCATGAAGGCATTTTGTTGGAGATGTTTTGGCAATTGGTTTGGTTAAGTCTTCCCTATGCCTACATGGATGTTGCCCAGTGGATTGTGTACATTGTTGTATTTGGGCATTGTGTTGGATTTTGTTTGTTTGTACTGGTTTTGAGTAGGGCACGTGGCCCTTACTTGTTGTATTGGCCAATGGCTCAGGGTCTGGAAAATAGGAGAGACTTTGCCAGATTTTTATTAAAAATATGACGAAGCATTTTCATACATGTGACAATGTTTTTATTTATCCATCTTCTCTTGCATAGTTTTCATTTGTCAAATCACTGTCCACATAGGAAAATATGTAGCATTAAGAGTTTTACTGCATGGTTTAGGTTGGTAGAAAGCCACCCTTAGGTGATTTTTTATGCTGGTCATGTGCCAAGAATTGAGGCATGACAAAGTTGGTATTAGAGCATGGTCTAGAGTTTAGGTGCATGACTTAGAGTTTTCAATTGCCAAAATGGGATAGATATATTAAGTTTGTGTGCATTAGGGAGCACGAAACATGAATAAGAAGATGTTAATGCCCACTCCAAGACATATATTGAAAATCTCTGTAATTCCTAAACCTTCCATTTTTGTATAAGTATATCTAAATATTGCTTAAAATAATCCTTCTTTCTGATAATAGGGAAATGCTACCCAAGATTAGATCTTTAGCTCAAATTGAACGTTGATCCGAAGAAGTGTTTGAGGGAGTTTTTCATGAACCATCACCTTTACCACCACCTTGAGGGAGGGGTAGAGGTAGGGCTAGAGGTCAAGGTAGAGTTGTACATAAAGAAATACAACTAGAATCCTTCCAACTTGAGACAATAGCTCTTTCCACTTCTAGAGCTCCAACAGAACCATTTACTTTTAATGCCCCGGTGTGAGCCAAAAACTTTCAAAGAGCCATCAATGAATTTGTAGATGGATTGACCCAACAAAGGCTTCAAAGGCAACAACATGAAGGGCTAGAAACACAAGCATCATACCCTCTCCACCTCCTACAAGGCCAACACCTATGAATTTTTGAAACTACTTTCAAGAGTTTCAAAAGCTCAAACCTCCCAACTATTCAAGTATTAGATCATCAATGGATCCTCTTTTATTTTTTGATCAGATTGAGAGATTATGGTGGTCCTTGAGTGCACGGAGGGTGTCATTGTGAGGTTGGTTGGATTTTAGCTTGATGAATCAGTCACAGCTTGGTTTTAGGGTTAGGAGAGCTGTAGAGTGCCTGGGGGAATAACAGACACTTGGGAGACATTTCACATGGCTTTCCTATAATAGTTCTTTCTTGAAGGACATTGATAAGCCAAATTATAGGAATTTATCAGTTTTAAGAAAAAAATTATTATTGATTTCTGAGTATGCTACCCAATTTCTCTACTTATCCTAGTTTGCAAGATATATGATTCCTACTAAAAGGGACAAGGTTAGGAAATTTGTTGATGGTCTTAATGATAATTACTTCAATATGATTCAGGTTTCTAAGGAGGCCACATATAAACAAGTCTACAACAGGGCTATAGAATTAGAAGTGAGATTTATAGAAAGAAAGAAGGAAAAAGAGGCCTAAAGTAGTGCAAGAAAGAAATCAAGATATGAGGGTACTAGTGGAGATCACAGATGACAAACATCTTTAGCTTCTAGTGAACCTCTTTCATGGAGGTAAGATGTGCAATTTTCGCTTAAGGCCCTAGGTTGGAGTAGCAAGAGTAAGAGGCCAGCAAGAGTCACTTCTATGAGTCACCAACCTCCTAGAGGATCTAGTTCCACTTATCCCACTCCAATTAGATCGAAGACACCATGACTATGCAAGACTTATGTAGAGTGCATCCAGAAGTTTGTAGATAGGAGACTAGAGCCTGCTTAAGATGTGGTCAAATGGGTCATATGGTGAGAGACTGTCCATATCGAACAGCCTCACTTAGTAGCAGTAGGGCCATGAGTGCGTTAGGAAATGTTTCATCACATTCTGCAACGTTTGTGAGACCATCATCATTTTTGTATGGTGGAAGAGGGGAATGTAAAGGCCTTTCTAGTAAAGGTTATGGTAGTAGACATGGAACTACTATGAGAGTTTATGCTTTAACCAGGTAGGATACTCAGGCTTCCAATGTAGTGGTTATAGGTACTTTATTAGTTGATTCTATTCAAGCACATGTGTTATTTGATCTGGGAGCAACTCACTCATTTATTTCCATTTATCTTGCATTACGAATTGCTAGACCCCAACTCTCTTTGGTATCACAATTGTTAGTTTCTACTCCTTTGGGTCAAACATTGATTGCCTGTGATATGATATCTTTTTGTGAAATTGATGTGCATGGAATTGTTTTGCCTATTGATTTGATTGTGTTAGATATGGTTAATTTTTATGTTACCCTGGGCATGGATTGGTTATCAATATGCCATGCATGTGTGGATTGTTATAATAAGTTGGTTAGATTTTGTATACCAGATGATATCCTATTCTGCTTCAGGGAAATAGGAGTAATGCTCCTCTTAACCTTATTTTTGCTTTAAGTGTTAGAAAGATGGTCAAGAAAGGATGTGAAGCTTATCTAGCATATATCAGAGACATAAAACATTTAGAACAAAAAGTGAAAAATGTACCAGTGGTTCAAGATTTCCCAGATGTTTTCACCGAAAAGCTACTTGGAATGCCATGAGAGTTAGAAATTGAGTTTTGTACTAATATTGCCTCAAGAACCAATCTTATTTCCATTCCATCTTACTAGATGACACCAGTCGAATTGAAAAACTTGAAAATATAGTTGCAAGATTTGGTTGACAAAGGTTTCATTTGGCATAGTACATCACTATGGGGAGCTCCAGTTTTATTTATGAAAAAGAAGGATGGAAGCCTAAGGCTATGTATTGATTATAGGCAACTAAATAAAGTCATAGTGAAAAATAAATATCCATTGCCAAGGATCGATGACTTGTTTGATCAACTCCAAGGTATCCAATGCTTTTCAAATATTAATTTGCATTCCAACTATCATCAATTATGAATTCAAAAAAGAAAAAAGACAATCTAAAAACTGCTTTTCACATTTAGTATGGTCACTATGAATTTTTGGTGATGTCCTTTGGATTGACTAATGCCCCTCTAGCTTTTATGGATTTGATGAACAGAGTTTTCCGACCTTTCCTTGGCCAATTTATGATCATGTTTATCAATGATATCTTGGTGTACTTTTGTAATGAACAAGAACATGAGCAACATCTTAGGATGGTTTTGCAAACTCTTATGGAACATCAATTTTATGCTAAATTTTCAAAGTGTGAGTTTTGGTTACCCAATGTAACTTTTTTTAGACACGTGGTTGCAAGGAAGATATCAGTGTAGACCCCAAGAAAGTGGAAGTAGTTTAAAATTAGTCCAAGCTACCTTAATGATGGAGATTTGTAGCTTTTTAGGTTTGGCTAGGTATTACCATTGCTTTGTAAAGGATTTCTCCCAAATTTTAGCTCCCTTGACCAAGTTGACCCATAAAAACAAATTTGCATGGTTCGACAGTGTGAAATTAGTTTTCAGCAACTCAAGGAGTGTCTGACCATGACACAATGTTGGCTTTACCTTTGAGTGGAGGCAGCTATACAGTTCACTTTAATGCCTCTAAAATGGGTCTTTGATGTGTTTTAATGAATCATGACAAAGTTATAGCGTATGCATTGTTGTAACTCAAGAAACATGAGCAAAATTACCCAATCCATGATTTAGAGATGGTTGGATGATGTTTACATTGAAGATTTGGTGGCATTATCTTTTATGGAGAAACTTGTGAAATGTAACACTAATCACAAGATCTTGAAGTATATTTTTTAGTAGAAAAAATTGAACTTGAGACAACACCAGTGGATGGAACTTGTAAAAGATTATGATTGTTCCATTTTGTATCATTCAGGCAAGGCCAATGTTGTGGTAGATGCACTGAGTATGAAGTTAGTAATGAGTCTTGCTCATATCAATGTGCAAAGAAGACCAATTATTCAAGAGTTACACAAGGTGGAAACTAGTGGAATCCAATTGTAAGTATCAGAACCTAGGATACTCTTAGCACACGTTCAAGACCACTTTCCTTTAGTTAACTAAATTATAGCCGCATAGGTTTAAGACGTGAATATGAGTAGGTTGCTTAATAGAATAAAGAAAGAGATAGATTCAGGATTGGTAAAGGAAGGACAAGGAACCCTAACTTATCATAGTCAAATTTGGGTGCCTAATGTGAATGGATTACAACAGAAATTGATGCATATGGCCCACTTTTCATCTTATGCTATACATCAAAACAGCAACAAGATGTACCAGGATTTGAAGGCAAGCTATTGGTGGGAAGGAATGAAATGTGACATAGTGGATTATGTTTCTTGATGCCTCACTTGTCAACAAGTTAAAACTAAACTTTAGAGACCTATAGGTTTGCACTAGAATTGAAAGACTCCTCAATGGAAATGAGAGAGAAAGTTACCATGGATTTCCTCATTGGACTGCCAAGGACTCCAAAGGGCTATGATTCTATATGGGTGATTGTGGATCTTTTAACAAAAAGTGCCCATTTTCTTCTAGTAAAGATCACTTATTCAGCTTCTCAATATGCTTAGTTATACTTGGATCAGATTGTATCTCTTCACGGTGTTCCATTGTTAATCATATTTAATTGGGGCATTCTATTGACAGCATGATTTTAGAGATCTTTTCAGGAGGCCTTGGATTCACAACTTCACTTTAGCACATCTTTTCACTTTAAATAGATGGACAATCTAAAAGGATAATTCAAGATTTAATAGACATGCTTCGAGCTTGTGTGTTCGCATTTGAAGGCAATTGGGAGTGATATCTACCTTTGATCAAATCCACTTATAACAATAGCTACCATTTTTCAATTCAAATGGCTCTTTTTGAAGCACTATATGGAAGGAAATGTAAATCTCCCATTGGTTGGTTTGAGGTAGGTGAGGTAAAGTTACTAGGCCCAGATTTGGTTCAAAATGCTAATGAGAATGTCAAAATTATTAGAGAAAAATTGATAACTTCTCAGAGCCATCAAAAGTCATATGCAGACAAGAGAAGAAGAGATTTGGAGTTTCAAGTGGGTATTCTTGAAAATATAGCCCATGAAAGGAGTGATCAGATTTGGCAAGAAGGGAAAGCTAAGTCCCCGATACATAGGCCCATTTTCCATAATGAAGAAAGTAGGCATCATAACTTATAAGTTAAATTTACCCTTAGAGTTAGAGAGCATTTATCCTATTTTTCATGTGTTTATGTTGAAAAAATATGTCCTGGATCTGTCTCACATCCTTCCATAGATCTAAATTGAGTTAGATAGTCACCTGAGTTATGAAGAGTATTCTATAGCTATCATAGACTGATAAATCAGAAAATGTCACTCCAAGTAATATCCTCTAGTGAAAGTCTAGTGGGAAAACCATAGAAATGAAGCGATGACTTGGGAACCTAAATTAGTCATAAAGGACAAATATCCTTACCTTTTCGAATAGTTTACTAGTTTGAATCTTCCTATTCTAATGTTGTTAAAAAATATACCTTTAATAGTTAATGAAGGTATTTTGTCCTGTTCTACTTGCAATCCTGTTTATAGAATTCGAGGGTGAATTCTTTTGAGGGGGAGAATTTATAACACCTATCACACTATGTTGTTTAAAAACAACCAAAATGGAAACCAAATTCAACTAGTAAGTGTATTTGTTAAATTGTGTTTATGTGTGATGGGAGTTAAATAAATGTGAAGTATAATCTTAGTTTCATTATTAACCTATGTTTAATACATAAAAAAAGTGTATAAATATAAATTGTTTAAAATCATGTTTTGTGTTGAATAGAATGCAAAAAAATAAATAAAACAATCTATATATAACTAATATTTCCCTTTTCTTGTTTTTTTCTCAAAACCCCCTTCTTTTTCCTCCTCTGTGTTAAGAAACCTGAGAAACCAAGCTAGAGGATGAACTCCAACCTCTCCTTGGCTAATTTGCGTCCACTTTCCTAAAACCAACTTAGTTCATCGAAAAGTCATCTGCCATTGTCTCCATCATTCCGTGTTCAACAAGCCATCGAAGTCCCATGCTTTCCTCATTATTACCTATCTATTTGAGAGCTCTAACATTGGCAAGCTTCTTTAGGTTGAGCTCTTTCCATATGCCATCATCCTTTCTAGCATCTTGTTGTTTCCAGTCTTGCATTCTCACCGGTGGAGATCCACCTTGCTATTTTAGCTGACTGACACTGAATCCTATTTTCTTCGACCTAAGCTTAGTGGTTTAAAGTGGCTAATGAGCAGCTACAATTGATGGCTAGACAAAGCAGCAAGATCGATTCATCTGCCTTGCTCAACTGACAGTGCTAGCCCAAGAAATCCTAGCACTATGTGAAACTAGTGAGCATATTTTTACTCTCTCAACTTGATTTTATTTTGTCTTAAAATGGGATTTAAGTCACTAGAAGGCTTTCTTTCAAATTCAAAACTGATTTTAGGAGATGATTGATGATTAATGGTTGTTAGGTTTTGATGAACTTGTTGGATAGGATATCTTTGGAAAGATGAGAGTCAAGATATAATTTGAAGTTATCTTACTATCTTTAAAGGTGAGTGGATAATTTACTTCTCTTTTTATGCTTGTTATGCTAAAGCTTATTTTAATTACTATTTCGAACCTGAGAATTATAATATATCATGATTCCAAATTAATTTGAATTTTTTCTCATTACTTATATTTGAAAGTGAAATTATATGTTGTAGTAAATTGTATGTACATTACATATTTGGAGAACTTGCTTCATGTGTTCAATGCTAGAAATCTTGCTATCTTGAAGTAGTGGGTTGTTTGAAACTTTTAGCAAATGCACTCCATGAAATTGCTAAATGAATTGTCAAATGATCAAATGTATGAATTGATTGGAAATGATTCATTCCTTATCGTGTATTGAAATCTTGTCTTTCCATGATACATGTATATTTGTGAAGTAACAAACATTTTAGTTACTTTCCATATTGATGAAAGTATTTGAAATTTCATGTTATGTTTCTTATTTTACATGTTTTGGAAACTTTAAAGTGTGGAAACATATTCTTCTGTAGTTTCAACTCCCTTATCATATTTAAATTTTGTGTTTAATATGTCTAGTTAATTTGACTTCTTATTTTTTTAAGGTATCCTTACATTTGATGTGTCATGGATTTTGGGATTAATGGTTTGAGACTAAATTCTTAATTTTACAAAAATGTTTCATAAATGAATACATACATATGTTTATGCTGGATTTCACTCAAATTTAATTATGATTAACCATTAGTTCCTAATGAATTATTCACTTATCGGGTTTTTAAGAAACTCACTCCATTTTTTCTAAAATCTATTTTTCAAAGACTGGGGCTACTCTTGCTATCCCTTCTCATCCCTCTGGATTTGAGCTTGCTTTGTCACTAGGTAGGCTACATTTGTAGAGCATGGAGGCATTTTGTCGGAGATGCTTTAGCAGTTGGTTAGGTTGGGTCTTCCATATACATATGTGGATGTTGCCCAATAGATCATGTGCATTGTTGTATCTGGGCATTGTGTTGCATTTTGTTTGTCTATATAGATCTTGAGTAAGGCATGTGGCTCTCAGTTGTTGTATTGGCCTATGGCCCACAATCCAAAAAGTATGGGAGACTCTGCCAGATTTTATTAGAAATATGATGAAACATTTTAATAAATGCGTAAATTTTTCATTTATCTATCCTGCCTCACATAGTTTTTGGTTGTTAAGTCAGTTTCCATATAGGAAAATATGTAATATCAAGAGTTTTATTGCATACTTTAGGCTAGTAGGAAGCCATCCTTATGTGACTTTTTACGTCAGTCACGTGCTCATTATGACACTTGAAGCAAGCATTCTATCTCCTTCAAGTTTATGGTTATGTTAACCTATGAATGCTTCTCCATTACCCTTATCCCCTCCAACTCCATAGCCACATCCTTCATGCTAGGTATCTCATCTCCTCTCAGCCTCAAGAACTTTGTGGCAAGTACACTAACTTCCTTTACCTGCTCCTTGTTTTCTTTCTTCACTAAGCAAATTTAAATAACTTCAAACAATCTATCCTCTTTTAAACAATAGAGAATGTGCATGCAAGACTTCTTTTCCCTTCTAGCCTATCAAATGAAAGGGCCTTCCCCTATTAGCAGTTCGACAAGTACTAATCCCAAACTATAGATATCACTCTTCTTAATTAATTTGCTATAAAAAAAGGCTTAAAATAGTGGCGATTATGCATTGACTATTGTGGCAATTTAAACCACTGCAGAGTAAAATAACAGCGGTTATGAGAACCATAAAAAAATATGCCATCAAGTTGACATTAGTGGTAGTTATGTACAATCGTTGAAATCATCATACATTGAGCATTTAGCGGTAGTTAAAAATAACCACCGCTATCTTTATTAAAAAAAATAAATTAAATTGGCGGAAATTATGGAATCGCCGCTATTATTTTTAAAAATTTGTGATTTAATTTAGCGAGGGTTATGTAACTATCGCTATTATTTTTTACAAATTTACGATTAAATTGGCAGGGGTTATGGAACCGTTGCTATTATTTTTAGAAATTTACGATTTAATTTAGTGGAGGTTATGTAATCGTCGCTATTATTTTCTTAAAATTTACAATTTAGGCAAGGGTTATTGAACCACCACTAAATTTTTTTATATTTTTTTAAAAAATATTTAGTCCATTCATTTTATTTATTGTATTAATTAATGAAATTAATTATCCCTGTAAAATAAAAATATAAACCCATGGTGTAATAAGAAATCAATATAAAATGAAAACCAATATAATAATGAATCCATATAATTAAAAATACAAATTTGAATATATTTAAAAGTTTCAAATGTAACTTTTCTTGTATCACAAATCAAAGAAAATAAAATATTCATATGTATAACGAAAAGTCATAACATTAATATTTTAAAAAGACCGGGCATGATCAGTGGTAAAAGCCTTGATTACTCCCTCCTGAAGGTCTTTTTGCATCTATGGGAAAAAAGTGATCCTCTGAATTAACTTTAACACCATCCTGAAAAAAAATTGATCACAAAAAGATTATTGCTCCAATAGATATTGCACTAAACAATAGTAAAAGAATAGAGTGCCACCATTAAACAAAAGCAAGGACTAAGCATGATTACAATAGCTTATCCACCAATTAACAAACTATACAATCCCACCAAAGAATAAAGCACCCTTCAGAAAGCAGAAGCAACCAAGAGATTGCCAAGACTACCTAATAATAACTCGATCATTGCAACACCAAATAGAAGAAAGTACCATATTAATGGAATAGACAAATAAAGTTGAAAAGAGAATAGATATACAGACAGTAGTTTCATGGGAAAAATAAAGTATAATACCTTCTTGTAATTGGACGGATCTAATTTTATGATTGATTGGATGGACATGATTGCCTGGATTATGACACCATCTTCGCCATCCACGGAACCAATTTCACTAGACAAAAGTTCTGCAAATATGAACATTATAAAAGAATCATAATATATCTTTAACAAATAGGTATAACAAGAAGCAAGTAACACACCTTGTCTTATCAGAGTCAACAACCCTTCCAAGCATGTATTGGCCATTTTTGGAAGTTGTTGAGCATATAAACCAATTGCAATAATAGTATCAACAACAAATCTCCTATTTGGATCTTTAATATAGTCCTATAAACCCACCAGGAAATACATCAATTTAGGCACTAAAGTAAAACACTAAATTTTGTTTTAAGTGTTGCAAATTGCAATTCAAAGATGAGACAAATTATAGAGAGATAAATGCAAAAATTCATAAGCAATTAATGAAACCCATGAGTAGGTATCTGTGCATGCTACATAAGCATAATGATGTGTTTTCCATGGCTCTTTTTTCAAGGAAGGTAGGCTCTATAATTGAGAAAATCTTATTCATAAAAGAAAGTCACCAGCCATTAATCACAACTTGGTGGAAAAAAGAAACAAAATTGGAAATTAAAAAAAATTGAAATAGAATACTTGAAACTCTTTCAAAATGGATAAATCAGTAGCAATGGAAGCAAGTATCTCAAGCTTCAAAGCTTTTATTTGATATGAATATGAGGAACATAAAAAAAATCTTCATCGTGTGGAGAAAAGAGATAAGGCATTCCTTTAGCAAACACTTGAATATTGCATAGCACCTGTATGAGTCAATGAATACAACAGGCAATAACATGTAAATGTCAAAAACGTCCAAGATACATGTTGATTACTAAAATCCAAAATTTGAATTTGACCTCTACTTGACACTTCCAAATGAATCTCACAATATCTCATCTCAAGAACCTTTCAGTAAGTGTAATGAAAAATTATAATGAAGAATAGTAGAAGCAAAAATGAGCCACAAAAACATGACCTTTCTTTTCCATTCGAAACTATTATCTCATTCAAATTAAGATCAAGGTCCATTGAAAGAAAGTCATAAAAATAACCATGATAAATAACATATATGTGAATCTCACCTCTTAAATAGTAGTAGTATGTTCCTCTAGCCTCAAATCATGAAGCTTGGGAAGAGCTTTAGTAGCACAAATTCTAACATAGATAGAAGGATCTCTAGCACATTTTCTTACAACAACAAGTACAATAGGTGCAACTACATGAAGGCAAATTCTAGCCATGGTACGAAGTGCCCATGCCCTCACCAATGGATTTGGGTCTCCCAAGTCCTTTTGAAAACAATTAATTGATAGCA
>JANHAO010017907.1:0-13851 GCA_026873985.1 Saraca asoca
GATACTTTATATTTACTTTCCTTCATAAATTGCTAGATCGCAGTTGTATGAATCCCATTGCCTATTAAAGAATATGCACAATACAGTGTGAAAATTAAAAGTGTATCAAGCATTTTTGTGAATATATATATATATATATATATACATAGGAGGGACTCTTTTTCTTCCATAACCAAATGTGTCGCAACATTAAGCAAATATTAGTTAATTAAAAAAATATAATCCTCCTTCTCGTGGAAATTAACAACCTTCACTATTTATTCAGATAAAAAATTCATCCACTTAAAAGTCATAAGGTAGATGGATTTAGTAGGGTTTTAGTTAATTTTTGTAGGGATACAAGTTTTTAAAAATCTTGCAATAAATCTCTCTCTCTCTCTCTCTCTCTCTCTCTCTCTCTCTCTTAAAAGATGTAGAAACTAAATTTTTTAAGGCAAATTATATTACCTTCCCTTAAGATTTGACACAATTACACCTAACATCCCTCATTTCTCATAATTATACATTTCCACCCTGAAGCATTTATACCATTATTCAATGTATATTAAGTAAATACTAATTTTAATTAAAGTAAATTTAAACTTATGTCCAATTATTAGACCTAATTTATGTGAACTAAATATACTTTTTATATTCTATTTATTGGAAATTGAAGATATCTATTTTACACTATATTTATCTCAACCACACTTTTTCCTTTTATTTTTTTCTTTTTTTCTTCTTTCTTTCATCCTTTTTGCCATCATAATTTTGTCACACTTGGTTGACAACGGAAGAGAGGAAGGGGTGGAAGTGTATAATTCTAAAAATATGAGGGATGTTGAGTGTAATTAGGCCAAATCTCACAAAAGATTAATGTAATTTATTCTTTTTTATGACCAAATTAAGATATTTCATTCATTTTTGTGGATGATCGTTTCTTGAATCAAACAACAAAAATAATAAATCTTATATATTTGTAATTTTTGGGCTACAATCACACTTGGTGAATGATTTAATAATAGAAAACATAAAAACTTTTTAAGATTTCACTCTTTGACTAGTTTTGATTTTAAAATTGACTTTTTTTAGAAAAAAATTATCACTAGATGCTCTCCAAATTAAAGAATGCAAGCTATAGTAAAAGTTCACACAATAACCATTATGTACAAATTATTTTTTTTCCTCTAGAAAATAGTTACTTATATAGTAGAAGTCCCACCTATCTCTAAACAAAGGATAATTCCTGTTATAGGTGAAAAACGACCTTACAAGAACAAGACGAACTCGAGCCCGGTCGAGGCTAAGTTACCCAACTCGCTAAGGATGCCCAGTGAGCTCCATCTCGCTTACCGCCAGGAAGCAACACAACGAGGTTGTCGCACGATTAGCTCGTCAAGCAATCGACTAGCCTGGCGAGCTTGCTATTTCGCTACAGCGACATCGAGCTCGCTACAACGACTTTCTACAACGACCCCAAGCTAGGAACCCTAGCTTGGGATAATAGACACCTCGCACAATAAACAATACTGAGTAGCAGACACATACAAATGCTAATCCATAGTCGACAAGAGGGGACCACCCTACAGACAGAACCTGCAGCAGCCGAATTGCAGTAGTTTCATTGTCTTTTCCATTTATGTCTTGATGTAACACAACTGTAGCTTGTATTTATTTTATGTAACTCTTCCTTCCTCTATAAATAGGAATACATTATTAGAAGAGAAAGGAGAGAGAGGCCGAAATTGGTATGCCAAAACTCTGTAAAAATCTCTTTTCACATATTAATAAAAACTCCGTTATGGACGTAGGGTCTGGTATCGCCCGGATTTAGTAGAACCACGTTAAAAACACCACGTCTCCTTCTCCTTCTTCCTCTCCTTTCATCTCTCTCACACTTCAAGAAGCAGCATTGGGTCCACGGGTCCACGAATTCACCCCTTGTTAGCCGGAATCTGGAACTCTCCGTACGAACTAAATTCCGATGTCAACAGTTCCCTTTGACATGGATGAACATAGGATAGAAATTAGTTAAGTGGTAGGATGTAGGGTGTATGATATGCAGGCATGGCATATTTCTTGACATTGTCATTGTGATGTTGTGGAAAATGACATAAAATCTTCTATTGATACGTCCCTTGGCATGAAGCCATGTGCCATAAGTTCTTGATCTTTGGATACAACGTATATCCTACCTAACATTCAGAGTGTTGCTTAAGAGGAGTGTTAATAGTTCTAGTAGCAAAGTCATGGTAATAGAGCATGCTGATGAATACTAAAAAACACCTTCATGTAGATATCTATCATTTGTAATGATGATGCATCTACATTGCAGAACCTTAATCCCTTGCATTTTGATTTTGATAGATTGTAAAAAAACCCTATAATTGGGGTTAAAACACATTATACAAGCAAGGATCCTTGTGACTATTATAAAAGTTGGAGTAATAGTAGGCTATTTCCAATGTTTGACATTGTTGTATTGCTATTGCCAAATTGTAATGAGCCTAATAATTTCTACGATATTGGGAGTCACAATTTTAAACTCTATCTTATTCTTTTCAAACCAAATAATATTATAGTGTGATGACCAAAAGGCATGAGAGGTCCCCAATGACATAAGGATGTTGGGAACTAGCTTGAAGGCAATATCAAAATCTAATTGATGATATTTTGTGGCTAGAGAAACTCTGTCCTAATAAACAAGATTAACTCAAATCACATTACTTTAGACAAAGTACATTATAAGAATAAATGATCAGTTACCTCCTTATAAGTATGACAAAAAGAGCATGAAATGGGTACTTGTAAATGCCTACTATGCAAAGAAATTGGGAGAATACGGTTACAGAGCTTCCAGAACGTCAAAACTCTATGAGGTAAAGAAAGAGACCATAAAACCTTCCAAGGGAACTGGGATTGAGCTTGATTAGAATCTATAGATTGTGTTAGCATTTGGTATCCTACTTTGACAATATAAGAGTTATTGGCTGATGCTATCTAGGCTAGATAGTATAGGGTTCCACAAGAGGAGACTGGTGTGTTGCAAATCTATCTCTAATTTTCTATGTTAAAGGCTATCTAAATCTTATCATTATCCTAATCTCCATTAGATTGAATTCTTAGGGCATGCACTATTTGTGGATGTTGTGGAATAAGACCTACAGTTGACCACTAGAATTTGCTTATGAGAGGAATTTATGCTCCTGAGAATACATTCCAATTAAGATGATAAGTAATGAGTAGAACAGTAGCTTGGGTTGCTTTCCACCTCTAGGTAGCATTGGAATATTGATTTTCTACATTCTCCAAATTTCTCCTTCCATACTTCTATATAATTACCTTGCTTATTAAGTTTTATGACTTAGATAGAACTCTCTAGAGTTGTTTAGCAAGCAAGGCCTCGTTCATATAAGTAAGCTTCAGAATGCCTAACCTTCCTTGGGAAATTGGTTTTGTTCCCAAGTAATGAGATGGATTTTATGTTAGTTATCCATCTTACCCCACCAAAATCTACAAATAAGGTTATTCAACATTTGCATGTTTGTCTAGAATAAGTATTGTGGAAAAATGATACATTGGTAAGTTCTAGAGGATAGATTTGCATAAAGTGAGCCTTCTAACTTGTGATAACATCCTGGCTTTTCGACCTTGAAGTTTTTTCATCATATTTTCCATAATTTCTTGTCCAATCTCTTTTTTCCTTATTAAGTCATCCATATATGTACCCAAATACTTTCCAAACTTTTTGCACTAGCTTAACCCTAAAGTATTAGCCATTAACTTTCTAAAATACCTAGAAGTGTTTGGACTAAGCCATATTGTTGATTTACATTTGTTCACTATAAGGCCAGACAGTAGTTGAAATTTAGAAAAAAAGTCGTATTAATAGGTTAAGAACTCTTTGCATCAACCTAGAAGAAAAAGATCAGGTCATTAGTATACATCAGATGATTAATGGATAGAGTATTCCTACTTGCTCTGATACCTTGAATATGCCCCTCTATCTTAGCTTTATTGAGTATGCAAGACAAGATGTTAGGTCCCAAAATGAACATGTAAAGGGACAATGGGTCCCTTTACCTTAAATCTCTAGTTAGGTAGAAACTTCATGTTTTCTTTCCATTCATAATTACCATATAAGTCACTATTGTGATGCATTAATGGATATGTTGAATCCAATTTGGTGGAAATTGCACATACTTAAGCACTTGAGTGATGAAATCCCATGACATGCAGTCATAAGTCTTATAAAGGTTAACTTTCATTACAGCCTAATGGTACTTCTTGTTGGTGCATTTGCTCATGTATTAGGTCTATTCTAAAGCCAATATTATGTTATAGATATCAATATCCCCTTTACAAAGGCATTTTGACATGGGGATATGACATTTTTTAGAACTTGTTGAAGTTCTAAAGCCAGTGCATGAAAGATGAACTTGTAGGCTACACTACATAGACTAATTGGCCTATAGTTAGCATAGGATTCCTAAATCTTTCCTTTAAGAAGTAAGCATATCATGGTTTGATTTAGGCGCTTAAGTAAATATCCTCTATTAAAAAAGGATTAAATCATTACTATTACATCTTGTCCCACGATGTGCCAGAATTGCTAGTAGAATCTGACAGTAAATCCATTTAGTCCTAATGCGTTATTAGGGTTTAATTTGAAGATAATTTCTTTAAGCTCATTTGGAAAGAAAGGTTGTATGAGGTGTTGAATATGTTCTTTAGTCGATTTTGGAACTAGGTACTCCTCTAGGTTAATATCTATTCTTAAATTGACTGGAGTAGAAAAAAGTTGTTGAAAGTGAGACCTGGCCAGTGTTTTTATTGCTTTAAGCTCATTATGCTAAACACTATTAACATATGTAATGCTATCTATTCTTTTTTTACTTCTTCTTCAAGCTACAACTAAGTGAAAATTTTTGGCACTTCTATCTCCATTTAACAACCACAGTTAGTGAGCTTTCTAGGCCCAATGTATTTCTTGGCAGTGTAATAGATACTTAAGCTTATGTCTAGTTTTTCTTTCTAGTGTATAACATAGCTTTGCTATTGTTGCAAGCTTTCAAGTCTATGCTTTAGTTGGTCTATGCTTTTTTGTAGTTTTCCAAAGTAGTTTCTATTCCACTAGATTAAATCATTTCTATTGACATTTAATTTACCAACCAATTTATATGCAACTGAAGCTATATACTGAGCATGCCATGCTTGTTGAATGACTTTATTGCACTAGTTATTAGTGAACCACATATTTTTAAACCTAAACACATGCCTTTTATAGTAATGTGCCCTGCAAGTATCAATTAAGATTAAGCTATGATCAGATGCAACTATTGGAACAACAGTGGACTAGTGAATCGACATACAGGGAAAGCCATAATTCATTACATAAAGTTTTTCCATTACAAACTCATTGCCTTCCCTATTATTTTCCTAGGTAAATCGCGTTCCACAAGATTTGAGTTCAAAAAGTCCACTAAAATACAAGGCAACATGGAAGTCCTTGGCATAATCTAGCTTAGAGCAAAAGCTCTACTTGTCAGCTGTCCTAAAAACTTGTTTAAAATCTCTAGCTAATAACCAAGGGTGATAGGTTTGAGCACTCGTATTCTTGATAATTCCCAAAGCTTGTGTCGATAGGCAAGATGTGGTAATCCATATTTATGTGTTATGTAAATATAGGATAAGTCAGCTAAGTTAGATATAGATTGATCCAGTTCTAAGTAATTTCCATAGACTTAACCAGTGAGCCTGCTTTCCTAGTGCAAATGAATCCACCTATGCTTATCCACATCCATTCTAGTGACATATTTAAAACCTAGAGAAGTCAAAAGCTTTGAAACCTATTCCATTGTTTGTAAGGTCTAAGACAAAAACAAGTTAGGATTATGCTCCTTCATAAGCTACTTAACTTTTTGAACTGTCGATGTGCAACCCAAACCTCAATAGTTCTAAGTTATGATTCTCATAGGGTCTGAGAAAGCTATTGTGAAACAATTTCCTTCAACCCCAATTGAATAGTTGAAAACAACTTGATCACTTCTTTTAGCACTTTCAGAAGATGAGGATCTTGATAACCATTTCATTTGAAAATCCTTTGTGTTGATAACAATCATCCATGATGTAAAATTCAGTGACTTAGTTTAAGTTTTGAAACGCTTTTGCTTTTCTTTTGGTTGGTCAAGTTTAGATTCTTCCTCCTATACTCTTTTCTTTGTTTGTTCAGTTAGTATCATCTTGGAGTTCTGAGCTAGGACATTGTCAATAGTGATGCATTTTTGTGAGCTAGAAGGCATGGTCTCATTAAAATGTTTAGTTCATGAAGTAAAAGCCTATACATTTGCCATACCATCATATATTCTCTTCTTAATGCCTTCCCTAAAAGGTGAAGAGGCATCTTATTCTATGGTAGTAGTATTTTTCATTATATGCATTTGTTGGTTCATTAGTGACTATCTTTGAAATCCTCAAAGGAGTCTACTCATATTAAATCATACACCTAAACTGGGGTTGAAGTCTTATGAATATAGAAAATAATAGCCATAGTGTAATGGCAAAAAACCAATTTAATGGGTCTAAAACAAAAAGACCATTAGCTGTAGGCCAATAAAGTAATAACTAGTGCATATAGTTGAAATTTTGGGTTAAAGATATCAGACAAGGAGTCGAATGGATAATAAATTAACCATTGCTCATACATGCTATAAATAATCCTAAAACTTGGTCAGGGTGAATTTTTTATGAACCCAGCTTGCTAGCATGTGGTTTAATCCTTGTTAACCCAACAAATGTTCTTATTTTGGTATAGGCAATAAGTCTCAACTCATTTAAGGAATGGCATCCTATATTGCTCCTAATAGGTTGTTTTCCACCTCAAACCCCCTATATTAAATGTGACATTAAGATGAAGAGACTAGTTCCAGAGTTCAACATATTTACTAGATTCAGCATTTCCAACAAGAACCCATATGCTATTTGTTAAGAAAATTTGGTCATTATGGAGTTTTATGTGTCTTAGAGTATGAATTAGTCCTAGTTGATGATCCTCCTCAGAGTTTTCATTGACAGTTGGGAATTAGGGGAATTTAAAAATTATCTTGGGTTATAACCTTTTTGTCCATCCTATCTATTTTTCTGGTTTACTCTTATTAATTTGTCTTGTCCCCATGTTCCCCTTCTTCAAATTCATCCTCTAACCATTGTGGAATAGGTATATCACCCACATTGCTATTGGCTCTAGTGAAGTAGATGGTGGAGAATATATAGGGTTTAAAGGGATCAATTCAGGATTTTCATTAACATTGGCCTTTCTAACATCATAAGGGTGATACTAGATCATGTCACCTTCATAAACATGAGAAATTAGAATAGTTCTATAGGATGGATGATCAACAATTGCAAATGCACCATTTACAAAATGCCATTCACTAAGCTCCACACCTATTTCCATATTAAAGAAATGCCTTTTTTGATGCATTTGCTTACAAATAAATGATAAAATTTGTTTAGGTGTCTAGATAAAGTCTGATTGATGGCCTAATTTGCCACAAGAAAGGCAATACCTAAACACACATTCATATTTACATTAAATCCATATATGAGAATTATCATCTAATTGGAGTACAAACCCTATGAACAAAGGTCACTATGACTTGATTCTTAATCTCAACCTTATGAAACGTAACTTTCTTGGGAAAATTGTTAGCCAATCAACCCAGTCAATAGGGCCTATAATAGCTCCAAGGTATTCTACAAAGTCCAATATTTGGTAGTCTAATAGAAGCCCCCATACTTGAACCCAAATTCGGATATTTGCAACATGTAAATTATTTAGTCAAATGTTTAGCCTCTCTAATGGTTAAACACCAGTAAGGCTCCTTAAACTGCCTAAAGGTCATTAGAATAAACATATTCTTAGTTATCCTTCAACTCAAAATGAATGACATAAAGCTTATTTTCTTTGCCAATAACATAAAAAGCTCCACACAAGTCCCATGTATTTCTCAAAATCATTTGCATGTGCTACGGTGAAATGGATCTTTCATCAAGCAAAAATTCTATAAGATAACTTCCTCATCTAGCTCTACTTTCAACTAAAACTTGCAGGCCTGTTTCCACTGTAGAGCCTCGTTTGAGTCTGGTAAAAATTTCCTTCTCATGTCTTACTCTATGGCATCCAAATCAGCTTCAGAATCTAAACTCAAGTTTGACCATCCTATTTCTCTATATCTTGACATGGTGAAAAAACTTAGCTTGCATGCAAAGTTAAGTGGAAAAATTTTACCAATAGTAAGTAAAGGACAAGCAAAAAAGGACTGAAAATAGTGATAGGGAAACTTGAATAAGGAGAGAAAGTAAAAAATTTGAGAAAGTGAAGTTGGATTTGTAGGGAAAAAGGCAAGCAAGATTTGTTGGTACAATAGACAAACTACTATGAGTCTCATTGTAAAGTCTTTATCTAGTGTAGTCATTTTGGACAAATTGTTGAAAGGTGGGGAATGTAATGAATATTGTTATTTAGACATGAATGAAGTACTATGGTCTTTATGATATCACTTAGTATATAAAGGAAACAAATTATATGGATTAAACACCCATTGGATACTTGATGGACCAACAATTGTCTATGTATACTAAACTCTTCGAGAAAAGGAAAGTGAGTAGTTTGAAAGAGATAGTTTTAAAAAGTAGGGATGATGAAAATGGAAACTGTTAGTATATTTAAAAAATTGGGATTTGATATTTACGTTCTATAAGTTTAAGATCCCATAGTGGAAACTTAATCACCTTAGCTTAGATCACAATCCACATGTTCCATATCTAAACCCTCAAACTCTTTCTTAGTGGTTATAGAGCAGCTACTAGAGTCCTCCATAGCAAAAAAACACATTTCAAGTCCCAAAGATCTTAAATAGCACCTTTGAGAGTATAATCATGATCTTAGGAGACCAAAAAATAGTGTTTTTCTTGTGATTTTTAGGAAGCACAAAATTTCATGTATTTTTTTTAAATTTTCTCTTTAAAAGCTATTTGGAAGACTTGATCTCAACTCAAATTCATTAATTTAAGGAATTATTATCTACAGAAACCACTTGTAGATAATTTGCTTAAAAAGTAAGTAACCATATCCACTAAGGATTTTATTTCTTTATTTATCCCAATTAATTATTTAAATTAATTTAGGATTAAAAAAATAATCCATGTAACATGCCCATATGAATGTATTACATGTTATGTAACATCTCCCACTCATACATGTATGCATGCATACTCTTCGGTCAAATGCATATTTTTACCCTCTTAGTCATACGGGAAATGGAATGTGCAACTACACAAGAAAGGTACCAATAAGTAAATGACACACTAAGTTACCATCTAACTAGTATGGCATTACTCAAGTCTTCCCATACCTAAAATCATTTACCTACATCAGATTTTTACATGTTTTATCCCTCTTGAATATAGGGCCATGCAAAAAACAATTTATATCATTTCTGCTCATGGTTACCACAACTACACAAGTTTGTGTAATTGCTTGGGGAATAGGCCACAAACCCATACATGTAAAATCGAATGATTTTTCCTTAGATACTCAAGTCAATCCACTAAGTTTAAGCTACTTCCGTAGACATGTTCCACTAGACCACATGACTCTTGGCCCTTGGAAGTCATACTAAAGTAGTAACACCTAGCCTTAGTTTCATAACATAGGTCCTAGTCCTAAAGGGTATGAATATAGGATATTCACAAGTCTTATAGGGTCACACAGTGATGTAGTAGGGACCTATTCGATCATTCCCTAACATAGGTCATCTTATAGCATATACAATATGAAATGTATGCTATGGTTGAGCTCCCACTCAGGGCTTGCCATGTTATAATATTATATCATATAGAACTTAGACTAATCACCACAAAGCAAATAGTTTGAAATACAAAGTTTCAAATTCAGCTTCTTACAAGCTACATAGAGATGTGAACTCTGCCTATGTTCAGCTTTTTGAGTCTCATCTTAGCTCACGATTAAGGTGACATATTCTTACAATTAATCCCTACTTGCCACCTAGAAAATAAGGAGATCACCTACACATAGTACTTAGTGATCGTTTAAGTCTCATTACACCTGTTGCTTAAGCTAGGGCGATTTAGTGTATGAGAGAGACAATCCAAATCTAGTGATGATATACATTTGCACTTAATAAACCTTTAATATATATTTTTTTAAATTATTAACAAATGACTTAAAAAAAGTTTATTTAGCTTGAAAGAAATAAAGTATAGTGAAAGTATATCAAAGCCTTAATAAACCTAAACCACTAACATACTTATAGAATGCATATCTAGCAATAGGATCAACAATCATATCATTAATGTGCATATACTTCAGGGTAACTAACCCTAGACAAGGAAGTTATGAATGAAATGGTAGCAAGTATCTATATGTTTGGACTTTCTATGGTACTTATATGAAACCCTTTTATGACTAATATGCTTTATTCATGTTTTGATGATGATTGGTTGATTATTAGAAAATTTTGTTTATGCAAAAAATTTGTTTTGATTGATTTCTTTACCTAGTTGCTCTTACTTTGCAGAATTTTTAAATCTTATGTAAGCATAAATATCCAAATGGTTTTTATATGATATCTCTTTATTTCTTAGATAAATAATGTCATACTAAATATTTCAGACTTGTGGTTAAATGAGTTAATTAAAATACTTTGAAACTTTTGAATATAAACTGAGAAATTCTAAGATTGCTTTTTATCTGTAAAAAATCTACAACATTGTTATGGCTATGGTTATGTATGACATTTCACTTAAATGGAATGCTTTGGCTTACCTGTATGTTGTACTATTTTTTCATAATGTTATTTGAATGTTTGCCCTACAAATTGCCTCTAGAAAAGCCTGCAAAATATACATTGATCTTTGCAGTTTTGACACTAGCAAATTATAGAAAGTTTGTATAATTTTGATCCAGTTAGTTGCTCATTGCCATTTGTCACATCATATTGAGTTGAAAGTTCACATTTAACATGTGAATGTTTTGAAAGAGTAACCAAGCTAAGTTGGCTTATCGCATAGTGACAGTGACAACTTTAGAAGACTTAAAAAATATCTAAAAGAGCAAGCTAAAAGTTTTGAGCTTAATAGAAATCTCTCTGTTGAAATTTTAGAATTTAGATGAAAGAGCAATCAACATGAACTGGCCAATTGTACTTTGATAATGACAACTCATCGACAATTCAAATTTCAACTAAAAGAGCAAATTGCTCTAAGTCTAATACATTTGATCAAAATTGACAAGTTTTCGGACAGTCTAAAAGAGCAAGCTACATTCCGGGAGACCAAGGTGCTCTTTGGTGCCTAGCTTATCTATAAAAGGGAAGATGGAATTTACTTCAAAATACACGAGCAAATCTTCTTCCTTCTCTAATAAGGCTTCTCTTTCAAGATCTAAATTCTCTTAAGTCTTATTCTAAACTTTTCACTTGGAAATCTACACTTTGATAGTGTGAGAAATATTATAGTCTCTTTAAGACAAATCTTTTTTTATTCTTAAGTTTTGTAAAAGGTTCATTAGCTTGGGGTTAAGTATGACTGATATACTTGTAGAAATCTTGTAGCTAGGAATTTTACCTTAGTATGAGGCTAGAAAAATCTTAAGTTGAGAGATTGGATTGCCTTATCATTGAAAGGTCAAGTGAGAAAGATTGTAAAGACTATAAAAAGAAAGATGATAGTGGATAACCCTCAAGGTTGGCTCTAACCTTGAGAGAGAGGAATAGACCCAAAGAGATAGCTTTCTTTTTGAACCATTGAACCTCTATACATCAGTGTTATCCTTCTCTTTTCTTACTCTTTTATTTTCATAAATTTTAATTTGCTTATATCTTTTTGTTATTTACTTGATCTTTCATATATATTATTTACTTGTCTTTTGGGGGAAAGTTTTAAAATATAAACTTGCAAATTATTTTTATGCACCAATTCACCGCTTCTTGGTATATTTATCCTATCAACTTGGGATCCTTGCCATAAGCTAGGGCATATTACAGTAAATTGGAACAGCTCCAAGAGGGTGTCTAATAAAGTTTAAGCTCCTCAAGAATTTCCTTAACCATAATGCGTCTTACACCATTATGGTGCATGCCAAATACTCTAACTCCATTGTAGAAAAGGTGACACATTGTTACTTCTTGCTACACCATGAAATGACCCCACCTTAAAAATGAATGCATAGCCTAATGTATACTTGCACCCATCCATGTCTAAAAAACTATCGACATCACTATTACCAATCAGCTTAAGACTCCTATCTTGATAGTATAAAGCCATGTTTTAAGTACCTTTATCCTTGTGACTGCTTCCCACTGGTTAATTTAGGGATTATTTTGAAATCTACTAACCACACCTACTACACGGCAAATGTCGGGTCGAGTATACATCATGGCATACATTAGACTATCGATTGCACTTGCATATAGAACCTTTTCCATTTTCTTCTTCTCTTCCTCTGTCTTAGGATAATGATCCATGCTTAGGTGAAGGCCCTTATCCACTGGAGTATCCACAAGCTTGGAATCAAGCTGATAACTCTATGAAAATAAAGTTATCTTGATAATTTCTAAACTAAAATTGTTGAAGTATGAGTGTGATTTGTATAAATCAACCTTTTTTATTAGTTATTTTTGTTATTTTGTCTAAAGTGGTTTTATGATTTTATTTGTGAAAATTTTGGATTTGTTAATAAAGGAATTGAGTTAAATTGATAATTTTTGTTTACTGATGTTTAAGGCTTAATTGTGGCTTCATAAAAGGAGGAAAAAGACAAAGAAAAAAAATACTACAAGTTGAAGAGAAGACAGCTGTTTCAACAAGGAAAAATTTACATGGTGTAACTTCACCTTCTTTTACTGGGGACCAGCTTACTTGAAGGGTAAATTTCCAATTAAAAAGGAAGCTAAGGTGCACATGGGGGAGAGACACAATCTGCCTAGTTTTGGCTAAGCTGGAGTGAAGGGCTGAATTAGCAAAAATCCAATTAAAATTTAGTAGCTACATTGCACATGAAAGGAGGCCAGTCTGCCCATTTTTCTTGGTGTTAAAAGCCCAAAAACAGAGGCTGGCATGAATGGACAGTTTCAGCAGTCCCAGAAACATAAAGATAAAAAGGCAGTAGCAATTGTGGACAAGTCAGCAACATAATCAGCCTATTTTTTATGCCAAAAAATGTCACCCCAGTGGAGGCAACAAAGGAGTAGGTCAGTAGAGGAATTTTGGACACATTCAGCCCATTTTTGATACCCAAAACACTGGACCAATAGAGAGCACGTGGAGGGCTGAATATTTTGCCATTTTGGTGTTGAAAACTGAGAGGAAAAGCTGAGCTGGCATGAGGTTACATAAGGGAAACCAAAAAAAGAAGGAAGCCAGCAAAGGTGGCACATCATGTTACCTTGTTGGAGGAAGCTGAATGTTTTTTTTACCCAATTTTGGTGCTATAAAAATTCTGATAAAAAGGGCAGTAGCATAGCACGTGGGAGACATTCATTCTTTGTCATTTTTAAGGGCTAAAAAACTAAAGGAGAAAGGAGTAGACATCTGGACAACAACCATAAACTAGAGACAACAAGAATATTTTGTAGAAAGCAGAGGAAGCAGAGAAGGGCGTAGAGAACAGCAGATTTGCCATTCTTCCTTCCCTTTCTTCCTTTTATCTTGTTATTTCTGATTTTGGTAAACAATAAATGATATGTATTTAAGAGCTATTACAAAAATGAACATGAGCTAAATTTGTTTTAGTTGAGATTGTTGATGAACTTTAATATTGTAATGAATTCCTAGACTGTTATTTATTTG
>JANHAO010017908.1:0-13796 GCA_026873985.1 Saraca asoca
TTTTTGCCAAAAATTAATAAAGATCAAATTTATTTTGCATTTCTGCCTTTTTTTGGAAAATATTCTGGGCTAAACAACTTCTAAGTAACAAATCCTTTTAGTCCATTTTTTGTTTTTATCTTTTTTAATTCGTTTTAGCCGATAGCTTTGTTCCAGAAGCTTTCAAAGATCAAATCAAATTGTAATTCTATAATTTTTTTGGAAATATTTTCTTCAAAAGTTTTTTGTATTTCTATCCATTTTTTATTAAAAAAATCAAACTTTTTAACTTTTTAATTCATTCTGTCTAACAATTTTTGTAATACCTCAAAAAAAAAAAAACGTTGCTAAGGGACTGAATTGAAAATTTTTAAAAATTTATTGGGGGCTGGATTGTAATTTTTTTCTCAGAAGGACCTACTTGAAATTGATGGAAAGTTTTGGGGTAAAAACATAATTTTTTCCATTTGCCTTTATGTATAAAATTTTCCTAGCCGGCTCTCCTTCTTCCCTAGCAGTCTAGCACGTTCCTGAAGCGTCCTCCTTCCTCTGCTCTCTGGTGATCTTCTGTGTTCCATATCATCCGGCCAGCCTCTGACCACCACCTAATGTATTTTGGCCGGCAAGCTACTTCTTCTTTAGCGTTGTCTTCTTCTTTCTGGTGCGCATTGCTTCTCCTTGGTCGAGCACTCCCTTGCATCTTCCTCCACCTTTCTCCGACTTCTAACATTCATCTCTGGTGAACTTTGATGAGCTGGGATGTCTGGCTATCTTCATCCTCTGGCTTCTTTCCTCAATGCCTTGCACAAACCATCGAAGCCAAACCTTTCCAGTTCAGCTGCTGCTGCTGCTATGTCCGACCGATCAACTTTGGTGCACTGTCATTTGGCCACATCTAGCCACTGCCAAGCACCTCCCTTCCCTCTTCCAATGTCCTTCCTTCTGTTAGTTTAGCTCGATGGCTTCTCCTTTCCTTTTCTAGTATTATTCAGCTAGAATCTAAACTAGCTCACCGACAACACTTCGATGAGATCTGAGCTAGCTATAGCCACTTCGAACTCTGGAGAATATTCCTAAATCATTAAATTTATTTTATAGTAATTCTACAGCTAGTTTTTCAAGATATTTATGTTGAACCCCTTAGTAGTGCAATTCAATCAACAACTCCTATAGGCTCATCGATGATGATTTAGCTCTGGTCAAGCTTTCCACCTATACTTTGGATGGTGGTGAATAACCCTCATTATGCAAAGTTGATGAAAGTTGTAATTTTTTCTTGTAGATTTGATCTAGATATATTTCTTTGGACAAAATGAGCTCACCAATGTTAAATTTTGGAGCTTTACTTGACTTAGTTTTCTAAGGATTTTCTAGGTGAGTGGATAATCCTCCTCACTTCAAGATCCCATTGGTAAATATAGATTAATTTTATTACCTAAAATATTATTAATTCTTTTAAATAGTGAAATTTCCTTACAGATATAATAAAGTGGTTTTGAAGGTATATTTACATATTGTTGGTGTTTATGAAATGGTTTGCCATGATAGAAATTATACATTTTTATTCTACCCTATATTGTTGGAATTGGAAATCCTATATTTTTTTCATGTAATAAATGAATATGAAAATGCTTTGGTATGTTGATGTATGTTTGATAAACATTGCTTACCTAAACAAGAACTTTTATATACTGTGATAAAAGAATGTTGTTATTTTGAGATTTACGCTACCTAATATGTTAAGTTAAAATGATTTGAGATATTGGATCCACTAGATAATTCATTGAGAACCTACAAGTGCATTGTATATATGTACTGGAGGGATATATGTGTGGGACAAGGATGATAGTATGAGAATCTGATAGATATGTCGGATAGATCATGACCATATTGAGATGGTTCCCTCTTGAAGTTGCCTTTGGGATTGCAGTTGTAGATCTTGTTATATTGAGCATTTATCACTTTTAGAAATCTTTATTCATTTTTCTTTTACATTACATTATGATGAGCATGTTTTCACAATAGCATATTTTGATAATTATCATTATTCTGTTGGTTATTATGTTTTCAAATCTATTTTGAGATCATGGTTGTTTATTTCATCTTATCAAATATCAAGTTTTCAATTACTTGATTTTCATATCTAATTATGGTTTTCAAATGTATTTTAAGACTATGGTTGCAGAATGAGTAAGCATATCCTCACAATGATCTATTTATATATATATATTTTTCGAGCATGGCTTTTAAATGGGGTTTGGGATGATCATGGGATTGTTTACTTACTGAATTTCTATAAAAGTCACCCCTTTCCTTTCCATGTTTTTTAAAGCCCCAAGATTCTCCTATAGCACCTCCATCTTACATTGGTTCGGAATCTACTCTTTAAGTGAGTGGATCATACCTATGGAGCATAAAGGTATATCAATGGCGTAAAATATCTGACAGTTGATAGGACTGCATATGCATGTATTATGTATGGATACTGGATGCCCAGTAGGATATAGAATATATAGTCTGGGCCACTGCATTTTATTATGTTATACAGGTTATGGTGGGCATGTAGCCCTTGTACTGTTTGTATGGGCCTTGAGGCCATGTGTTCAAAAAACAAATGAAACTCAGCTAAATTTTTATTAGAATTTAATATATAAATATTTCGTTGTGGATTGATGTTGTAGTGTTGATAGGTTATTTGCATTGTAAGGCTTGTAGGGATTTCCTGATGATGACCTTCTACGTCGTTCATATTCCGTGGATTACGGCATGACAAAGTTAGTATCAAGGCATGGTCTAGGGTTTAGGTGCATGATAGAGATCTCCAACTGCCAAGATAGGATAGACATATTGGGTTCATGTTAGTGCACCTGGAAGCATGACACATAAATAAGAATATGTTGATACCCATACCATGAATATATTGAAAATCTTCACAATTCCTAAACCTTTTATTTCCACTCAGATGCATATTTGAACCTTGTCTAGATAAATCTTCCTATTAGATAACCAGAAAGGGAAGGTGATATTGATGACAGCTATAATGTAAGCAAGGATTAATGTAAGAGTGGTTCTCTTTTGGCAAACCAGAAGAGAGACTCTTTGAGGTAAGGAAAGCATAGTAGATCCAAACATTCTTCATAAAAAAAAAAGAGAGAGAGAAAAAGAAGAAAAAGAAGAAATGGTGATGAGTACAGAGGAAGAAACATCTAGGAAGCAAGGGCTGCTCTGTTTGGGTAAAGCTACTATCTGAGAGCTAGCTCCCAATCAATTCAATAGGGCTGTAAGATTTCATACCTAAGATTAGACAAGGATATAGATTTTGATCTCATTGAGGTTAATTCTAGTTTTAGGGAAGATGGTAGTGTGACAGTTTAAGGTGGAAGGGCTTCTTTGGATGCAGCCAAAATTGGTAAGAATTATCAGATTTTGGAATTGTGACAACCATGCTAATTCTTAGCACAATAATAAGAACCTTGCTAACTACAGGCTCTTCTAATTATTCCAGATAGTCTACTAAATGAAGTTGGGAAAGTATAATTAGTGTAGCTCTAAATGCCTTAATAATTCATGGAAGCAATGATGTTTCAAGTATTGAACAAACGATGGATGTTGGTACTATAAATGCGCTGATGGGCCTTTTAAGATCTCATCAATGTGAAAAAGCATCTAGTGGATTGCTAGAAGCTTTATTTAACAACGTCAAAGTATAAGAGATAAAGATATCAAAGCATGCAATAGCATCTTTGTCATAGTGTCTGTTGGATTTACAAACCAAATTGTAGTTTGGTAAGCTTTTTATTACTCCAACCCTGGGAGACTTTTCCAGTAGGAAGGACATGTAAGATTTAGTGCTTCTGCATTTGCATGGTGTGCATTGATGCATGTTCCAGAAGATCAACCAACTGAAGGGATGAAAATGGTGGCCATACCTGCATAGTAAAACCTTTTTAGAAATAGTAGGACTGATAGGTGAGCTGAAACAAAAGCTAGTGACATATTAGTGATTTAGGAATCGCTACTGTCTCTTAATTTAAGAGTTGCTAGACAAGTGGCATTACTGATCAAAATTTCTATTTTCTATTTGTATATTTCCTTTTGCATCCCTCTATTTCACCCTATTCCTTTGTCTTGTACTTCCTTGTCTGCTCCATTAATGTTGCCCCCATGCAGGCTTTTCTCAGCTCTTGAATTCGTAGTTGCATCCCTATGTTACTATCACTTTTAAAGTCTAAACCCATTGAGGTTAGGGTATCCCTAGGAGTCGAGGCCATCCTAGAGGCTGAGGCAGAGCTGCATGAGCTAAGGTACAACTAGGAATTTCCTAACTTGACTTAAAGGTCCCTTCTACATCTGGAACTTCAGTGGGTCTTTCTACTTCAGATGCTCCTGTATGGGCTATAGACTTACAAAGAGTTATAGGTGACCTTGTGAATGAATTACCTCAACAAAGATTACAAAGGTAATAAGAGAGGAAAGAGGCAAGAGTAGCCCTAGGTAGTTCAAGAAAGATTTAGATCTCAGGGCTTTAGTGGAAAATTTCAAGAGACAGGTATTTATAGCCTCTAGTGTACCTTCCTCTTAGAGACCTGAGGTATCCATATCCTCATAATATCTGGGTGGAGGTACTCGAAGTAGGTCCATAGGTGTAGCCACTTTTAGTTACTATTTTACTGGTGAATCTAGTTTAAGCTATCCCGCATCAACTAGATTTGGACAATGGGGTTGTGCCAACTTGGTAGGAGAGTTCACTTAGGAAATTGTAGGCAATGAGTTAGAACTTGTTATAAATATGGTTAGGTAGGCCACTTCATGAGAGATTGCCCTTACTTTTTTGCTTCACCTGGTAATCTTGGAGCCACTGGTGTATCTAGAAGTACTCTGCCTTGAGTTGAGCCATCCATAAGGCTTCCAATGTCTAGTTCTACTGCTAGAGGAGAAAAGTGCAATAGAGTTAATTTGGTAGTATATTCTTATTAAGAATTGATTTAATGTTAAATATAGATGCTCCTAGTATTGGTTCTGCCAATCTTTCAGATGTTGTGAACAAGAGTGGTGAGAAATTATGAGACAATTCTACAAAAGCATTTGGAGTTAAAGGTTTAAGATTCTGAGTTCACCAAGACCTTGGGAAAAACAAATGACTTGAGTTTTAAGAAGAGAAATCTCGTGGTCTCATCTAATCATGTAGATGGGCCTACTTGAAAAAAAAAGTATGGACTTGAAGAAGTGTTATTGTTAGAGTCAGAAGCCTTGGAGGACAATGGATTGATGAAAAATGCAAAAGCTATGAAATATGATCTGCTTGGTAAGGCAAAGGATCCCTCTATACTAGGGTCTTCTCTAGAAAGTAAGATTATTTTGTTCAATGATTCAAAACTTTCATCACACGATGTTAATATAGTTGACCTAGTAACTATTTAGGGAAGGCTGTAACAAAAAAGTATCCTCCTCAGAGAAAAGTTTCAGTAATCAAAGACTTTTTCCTTTATGTGGGTGAAATGCTCCACGCCATGGTAAGGATGAATGCCTTGAAGGAATCTCTTTTAGAGAGAATAGGAGTATGAATCAATATAACTTGTTTAAAAAGGATAATCTATTGAAAATGATGGTAGATGCTGATGTGAAAAAAGTAAAAAACAATGTTCATGCTAGATATGCTTGCAGGGGCAAGGCAATGGATGTGGTTCATGTTGATCTAGAAAAAAAATTGTTGTAGAAGAAGAGAATAGGATGAATTTAAACTATCTTTGGAAATGAAAAGACTGTTAGGGAGTGAAGGAAAAGAGTGCATTAAACTTCTTGATGAACATAATCACCATCAAGTTAAAACAAATTCAGAAGCATTAATTACAGTACACAACTATGATGTTGTATATTATGAAGAAATGACAGGGAAGGAGATAGTATTATATCAAAGAGTCCCAAAGTCCTTGGATAAAGTCTTTAGAAGTATATGGTTGCCATCTTAAGCTGAAGAGAAATTCTACTGTGATAAATATCACATCAAATAGAGTAGTTGTGCTAGGTTTGATGTCTGGATCAGATTATCCTTGAAGAGCTTATAAAAGTTCCTCTAAAATCAAACTTATTTCGATTGAGGGTACAAAATCAAGCAAGGGAAAGAAAGTTAATTTTTTACACATCTTGCAAAGTCTAAAGTCGCTTTCAAGACTGGAAATAAAATGCTGCTTCTGAAGAAGCTGGTTAGCTAGTAATTTGTGAAAAGAATCATTCTTAAAACCCTGATGGGAATATTAAAGAAGTTCAATTGGTTTCAATAATACTTGATTCCAATGTAAACGTTCCTCCTATTGGTCATGGTAGTCGTAGCAGTCATGATAATGAGTCAAGTGTGATTCGAAACAAAGTGAGAGAGATACATTGTTTGTTTCAAGCTGGTTGTAGTAAGCTTTTGTAGGAAGAAGAAACAAATTTAAAAGATAGAGTGAATAGCCATAAAAAGGGTTGAATTACAATCCATAAAGGTTCTTAAGGAGAAAGAAAAATATTTTAACACAAGCAAGCAAATCTTAAAACCTGTCCCTAGAGTTGAAATTAATGATGACTTTTAGTATAGGATGGAGCTTATCATAATTGGTTTTCATCATGAGACCCATGATAGCATGGATTACATGAAGCAAAATAGAAAGATCCTAGCAACTAGTATTGTTTCATGAAAGGGCTATGCCGATGATTAGGGAAGGCAATTCAAATGTGATGATTTACACTGAGCAAGGGGAAATATTATGAACACTGATAAGGAATTTGAAGATCAGGAGTTTGAGTGTGAAAATTTTGCTTTGAAAAAACAACAACAAGGAAAAGAATCCTATTAGGGTGATACGTGGCCCTATAGGAGAACCATGGGAAAAAAAGGAAATGATCTAGGAGCCCGAGTCCCTCATGTTGTATAGATAACCCCCAATTGTTTGAATGATGTATTGGTATAGAATTTCACTCCATATGACTATGTTCCTAGAATTCAAGGATGAATTCTTTTGATAGGGGAGAACTCGTCATACCTAAAAAAAAAAAAGGCTGTTGCAGGACTGAATTGAAAATTTTTAAAAATTATCGGATTATAATTTCATTTTTCCTAGAAGGACCTATTTGAAGTTAGTGAAAAGTTTTAAGGTCAAAACATAATTTTCCCCATTTGCCTTTATGTATAAAATTTTCTTGGTCGGCTCTCCTTTGCAAGCACTCCAGAGTACTCCCTGAAGCTTCCTCCTTCCTTTGCTCTCCAGTGATCTTCTGCATTCTACATCGTCCGGCCAGCCTCCGACCACCACCTAACACGTTTCAACTTGCAAGCTGCTTCTTTTCCGATGTTGTCTTCTTCTTTTTGATGCGTGCTACTTCTCCTTGGCTGAGCACTCCCCTACATCTTCCTCTTCCTTTCTCTGGCTTCCAACCTTCATCTCCAATGAACTCTAACAAGCTAGGACGTCCGGCTATCTTCCTCCTCTGGTGTCCTTCCTCAGTGCTTTGCATGAACCACCAAAGCCAAAGCTTCGCAGTTCAGCTGCTGCCACTGCTATGTCTGGCCAATCAACTTTGATCCATGATCATTCAGCCATGTCTAGCCACGTCGATCACCTTCCTTCCCTCCTTCAGTGTCCTTCCTTCTGCTAGTTTAGCCCGATAGCTCCTCCTTTCCTTTTCTGGTATTGTTAGGCCGGTATCTAAACGAGCTCGCAAATGACACTCTAATAGGATCTAAGCTGACTAGTACCACTTTGGACTCCAGTGGGTATTCCTAGATCATCGAATTTATTTTATAGTAAACCTACAGCTAGTTTTTTAAGATACTTATGTTGAAGCCCTTAGTAGTGTAGTTCGGTCAGCATCTCCCATAAGCTCACCGATGGTGATTCAGCTCCGGCCGAGCTCCCCAACTACACTTTGGACGGTGATGAGTAAGCCTAAAATAAAAGTTTCATTTTATAGTAACTTTATAGTGAGTTTTCAAGATAGGGTAGTTGAAACCCTCATTGTGCAAAGTTGATGAAAGTTGAAATTTTTTCTTGTGGATTTGAGTTAGATATATTTCTTCGGACAAAATGAGCTCACCAACGTCAAATTTTGGAGCTTTAGTTGACTTAGTGTTCTAAGAATTTTCTAATATGAGTGGACAATCCTCCTCACTTTAGGATCCCATTAGTAATTATAGATTAATTTTATTACATAAAATATTATTAATCCTTTTAAATAGTGAAATTTCCTTACATATATAATAAAGTGGTTTCGAAAGTATATTTACATATTGTTGGTGTTTAAGAAATGATTTTGCCATGATAGAAATTATGCATTTTCATTCTGTCCAATATTGTTGGAATTGGAAATTCTATATTTTTTCCATGTAATAAATGGATATGAAAATGCTTTGGTACATTGATTTATGTTTGATAAACATTGCTTGCCCAAGCAAGAACTTTTATATACTGTGATAAAAGAATGTTGTTGTTTTAAGATTTACGCTACCTGATATATTAAGTTAAAATGATTTGAGATACTAGATCCATTAGATAATTTATTGGAAACCCACAAGTGCACTTGTGTATATGTACTGGAGGGATATATGTGGTGGGACAGGGATGATAGTATGAGAATCTAGCAAACGTGTTGGATAGATCATGACTATATTGAGATGGTTCCCTCTTGGAGTTGCCTTTGGGATTGCAGTTGTATATCTTGCTATATTGAGCATTTATCACTTTTAGAAATCCTTATTGATTTTTCTTTTATATTACGTTGTGATGAGCGTGTTTTTATGGTAGCATATTTTGATAATTATCATTATATTGTTGGTTATTATGTTTTCAAATCTATTTTGAGATCATGATTGTTTATTTCATTTTATCAAATATCATATTTTCAATTACTTGATTTTTATATTGAATTATGGTTTTCAAAAAGCATATCTTCACAACGATATATTTATATATATATATACTTTCAAGCATGGTTTTTAAATGAACATTTGGGTGATCATAGGATTGTTTACTCACTGAGTTTCTATGAAACTCACCCCTTTCTTTTCCATGTTTTTCATAGCCCCAAGATTCTCCTGTAACACCTCCATCTTACACCGGTTCAGAAACTACTCTTTGAGTGAGTGGATCATTCCTGTAGAGCATATAAGTATATAAATGGTGTAAAATATCTGACAGTTAGTAGTATTGCATATGCATATATTATGTATGGATACTGGATGCCTAGTAGGATATAGAATGTATAGTCTAAGCCACTACATTTTATTATATTATATAGGTTATGGTGGGCATATAGCCCTTGTGCTGTTTGTACAGGTCTTGAGGCCAAGTGTTCGGAAAATAGAAGAAACTTTATCATATTTTTATTAGAATTTAATATATAAATATTTTATTGTGGATTGATGTTGTAGTGAGTCGTTGATAGGTTGTTTGTATTATAAAGTTTGTAGGGGATTTTCTGATAGTAATCTTTTACGTCGGTTATGTTCCGCGAATTAGGGCATGACAATTTTCTATCAAAAATTGCTTAAAACCAAATATTTTTGCATTTCTATCATTTTTTTTGGGAATATTTTTTACTTTTAAAGATTAAATTATTTTTACTTATTAGTCCATTCTTTTTATGAATATTTTATACCAAAAATTTTGAAAAATTAAAATTTTTAACTTCTAAATACATTTTCGCCGAAATTTTTGTGCTAAAAGCTTTCAAAGGTCAAATATTTTTATACTCCCGTCAAATTGTGGTCAATATTATGAGTCAAAAGTTTAAAATTTTTTGCATTTTTGTCCATTGTTTTTAAATATTTTATACTTCAAACTTTGAAAGATCAAAATTTTTTTACTTTTTAATTTGTTATGGGTGACAGCTTTTTGCCAATAACTAACAAGGATCTTTTTCTTTTTTTTTTTGCATTTCTGCCCTTTTTTGGGGGAATATTTTGGGCCAAAGAACTTCTAAACAACAAATTATTTTTTCCCTTAGCCCATTTTTTGTTCTTATCTTTTTAATTCGTTTTGGACGATGGTTTTGTTTCAAAAGCTTTCAAAGATTAAATCAAATCATATTTCTATAATTTTTTTGGGAAATATTTCGTTCAAAACGTTTTTTGCTTTTTTGTGCACTTTTTATGAATACTTTAAGTCAAACCTTTTTTTATTTTTAATTCGTTTTATGTGATAATTTTTTGTCAAGAACTATTAAAATCAAATATTTTTACATTTTTATTATTTATTTTGGGAATATTCTTAACTATAAAACTATTGAAGATTAAGTTACTTTTACACAGTAATCCATTTTTTTTGAATATTTTATACCAAAAACTTTTCATGATTAAAACTTTTAAATTTTTAATGTGTTTTTGGGAAAAATTTTATGCTAAAAAATTTTAAAAACCAAGTATTTATATTTCGATCCATTTTTTTTCAATATTTTGTATCAAAAACTGTAAAAAAAAATTAAAATTTTTAACTTTTTAATCCATTTTTGACAGAATATTTGTGCTAATGACTTTTAAAGATCAATATTGTTATATTTTCGTAAAATTGCGGTTAATATTATGAGCCAAAAATTTTTAAAGTTTAAAACTTTCTTACATTTCCATCCATTGTTTCTTAACATTTTATATCAGACACTTTTAAAGATAAAAAGTTTTTACGTTCTAATTTGTTATAGGTGACAGATTTTTGTCAAAAAATTAATAAAGATGGAATTTTTTTGCATTTCTGTCTTTTTTTTTTTTAGAATATTTTGGACTAAGCAACAAATCCTTTTAGTGCATTTTTTGTTTTTATCTTTTTTTAATTCGTTTTGGCCGAAAGCTTTGTTTCGAAAGCTTTCAAAGATAAAATCAAATTGTATTTCTATAATTTTTTTTAAAATATTTCATTCAAAAATTTTTGGCATTTCTGTCCACTTTTTATGAATACATTGTGTCAAAAACTTTTAAAAAGTAAACTTTTTTACTTTTTAATTCTTTCTACCTGACAATTTTTTGCCAAAAATCGTTGAAGATCAAATATTTTGACATTTTTATCATTTTTTTGGAAATATTTTGGACTATAAACTTTTAAAGATTAAATTATTTTTACTTATTTGTCCATTCTTTTTATGAATATTTTGTATCAAAAATTTTGAAAATTTTAAATTTTTAAAATCTAAATACATTTTTGCCTGAATTTTTGTGCTAAAAGTTTTCAAAGATCAAATATTTTTATACTCCCATCAAATTGTGGTCAATATTAGGAGCCAAAAGCTTTTAATGTTTAAAACTTTTTGACATTTCTATCTATTGTTTATGAATATTTTATATCAAAAATTTTGAAAGATTAATTTTTGTTTTACTTTTTAATTTGTTATGGGTGACAGCTTTTTGCCAACAAATAAAAAGGATCATTTTTTTTTTTTTTTTTGCATTTCTATTGTTCTTCGGCCTGGGGGAATATTTTGGGCCAAGGAACTTCTGAACAACAAACTATTTTTTTTTTCCTTTTAGCCCATTTTTTGTTTTTATCTTTTTAATTCATTTTGGGCGATGGCTTCGTTCCAAAACCTTTCAAAGATCAAATCAAATCATATTTCTATAATTTTTTTTGGGTAATATTTCGTTCAAAATTTTTTCACATTTTTATGCACTTTTTATGAATACTTTAAGTCAAACTTTTTATTTTTTTCCTTTAATTCGTTCTATGTGGTAATTTTTCGTCAAGAACTATTTTGAATTTTTAATGCGTTTTTGGGGAAATTTTTATGCTAAAATTTTTTTAAAATCAAGTCATTTTATATTTCAATCCATTTTTTGTCAAAATTTTGTATCAAAAACTCTAAAGAAAAATTAAAATTTTTAACTTTTAAATCCATTTTTGACAGAATATTTGTGCTAAAGGCTCTCAAAGATCAATATTGTTATATTTTCGTCAAACTGCAGTCAATATTATGAGTCAAAAACTTTTAAAATTTAAAATTTTTTTACATTTCCATCCATTGTTTATGAATATTTTATATCAGAAACTTTTAAAGATAAAAAGTTTTTACTTTCTAATTTGTTATGGGTGACAATTTTTTGCCAAAAATGAATAAAGATCAATTTTTTTTTTCATTTCTGCCCTTTTTTTTGGGAATATTTTGGGCTAAACAACTTCTAAGCAACAAATTCTTTTAGTCCATTTTTTGTTTTTATCTTTTTTAATTCGTTTCTGCTGATAGCTTTGTTCCAAGAGCTTTCAAAGATCAAATCAAAATGTATTTCTATAATTTTTTTTTTTTGGAAATATTTTGTTCAAAACATTTTTGCATTTCTGTCCACTTTTTATGAATATTTTGTGCCAAAAACTTTTAAAAAATCAAAATTTTTTATTATTTAATTCATTCTGTCTGACAATTTTCTGCCAAAAATTGCTGGAGATCAAATATTTTTACATTTTTATCATATTTTTGGAAATATTTTAGACTATAAAACTTTTAAAGATTAAATTATTTTTACTTATTAGTCCATTCTTTTTATGAATATTTTGTACCAAAAATTGTGAAAAATTAAAATTTTTAACTTCTAAATACATTTTTGCTGGAATTTTTATGCTAAAATCTTTCAAAGATCAAATATTTTTATACTCTCATCAAATTGTGGTCAATATTATGCGTCAAAAACTTTTAATGTTTAAAACTTTTTTGCATTTCTATCCATTGATTGTGAATATTTTATGCCAGAAACTTTGAAAGATAATTTTTTTTTCCTTTTTAATTTGTTATGGGTGATAGCTTTTTGCCAACAATTAATAAGGATCAATTTTTTTTTTCACATTTCTGTCATTTTTTGGGGGAATATTTTGGGCCAAAGAACTTCTAAACAACAAATTATTTTTTCCTTTTAGCCCACTTTTTGTTTTTATCTTTTTAATTCATTTTGTGCGATGGTTTCGTTTCAAAAGCTTTCAAAGATCATATCAAATCATATTTCTATAATTTTTTGGGAAATATTTAGTTCAGAACTTTTTCACATTTTTGTGCACTTTTTATGAATACTTTAAGTCAATTTTTTTTTTTTACTTTTAATTCGTTCTATGTGATAATTTTTTTTTTTGTTAAGAACTATTAAAAATCAAATATTTTTGCATTTTTATCACTTTTTTGGAAATATTTAAAACTAAAAAAATATTGAAGATTAAGGTACTTTTACACCCCAGTCCTTTTTTTTTTTTTTGAATATTTTGTACCAAAAACTTTTGATGATTAAAATTTTTGAATTTTTAATGTGTTTTAGGGGAAATTTTTATTCTAAAAAATTTTAAAAATCAAGTCTTTTTATATTTTGATTCTTTTTTTGTCAATATTTTATATCAAAAACTCTAAAAAAAATCAAAATTTTTAACTTTTCAATCAAGTGAAATATTTGTACTAAAAGCTCTCAAAGATCGATACTATTATATTTTTGTTAAACTGCGGTCAATATTATGAGTCAAAAACTTTTGAAGTTTAAAATTTTTTTGCATTTCCGTCCATTGTTTATGAATATTTTATATTAGAAACTTTCAAGAATAAAAAGTTTTTACTTTCTGTCAAAGAAGGCTACCTTTTAGCCTTTAAAAAAAGGCTGCTGCCTGCTGCTGGTTGTAATTTTTGTCAAAAATTGTAACTAGCCGGCAAGATTCTAGGGATGCAAATTCACCGAGATAGAAATAATAGGAAGATTTAGCTTTTTCAGAAGAACTACTTCAACAAAATCTTGCGACGCTTCAATATGCAAGATAGTAAGCCAATTACTATCCCACTTCCTGTTAATTTCAAATTATCCTCAAGTATGTGTCCTAGCAATGAAGCACAGA
>JANHAO010017909.1:0-13802 GCA_026873985.1 Saraca asoca
TAGGACTCTAAATTCCCCTAAGACTTAGATTTCTTCTCCAATTGTTCCATTCTCTGGAGTAATTCTTTGACCATCAGGTCTCAAGACATGGATTGATAACTGGAGGTCTTTCGACTCTTTTTTTCTAGCTTACTATGAGAATGTTGGTCAGAAGTTTTATACCTCCTACTGCGCTTGTAATCAGGTGAGTCATGGTCTATTTCATGCTCGCTGTCAGTCTCATGGGAGCTCTTGCTTTAGTGTGAGTTTTTGCCTTATTGATCATCTTCCCTATCCTCCCGAATTTAGTGGACTTTAGACCTTAGTTATGAATTGGATGAATGGAGCGAGCTAGTTCAGTGATTCTCAGCCCTGGCTTACTCTTCATGCCAAGGCCCTGGTTGATGATGTCCACTCTCGGGTGTAACCACTTCTCTTTGTCTTGGTGCACCTTAAGTGTGCACTTGAGCTAACGCTCGGACCATATTAGCTAGTTCTTTTATAGTATTCTCTAGTACTTCTTGGCATCGATCAAGTACTTTTTGATGTTGTTGCCAACCTTAGACCTCATCAGTTTTATGAGCTATGGGTTGGTGTGGAACAAAGGAGGTTGTTCCGGTATTGGCACCTGTCGTGAGGATAGTTGTGTTTTGCTACTATGTCTGACCTTCGGGTTGGCTAGCTAGTAAGAACTCCTACACTCCTAGTAGCCTTTCCCTTTACCATTGCACTTGAAGTAGCTTATCAGGGACTGAAAATGAAAAATATGTAGTGGGGGCCCTCTTTCTAGTGCCAAAATGTTGACACCAAAATTCGATCAACTAGTTTAAGTTCAGTGTTACTCCTAATTGCAAGCAAGAGTTTGACAAAAAATAGAGAAATAAGATAATATAAGAGAAGAAGGAACAACCACACCAGGGGTTTATTGTGGTTTGGCTAAAGCCAAGTTGGCCCTTACATCCACGTTATTCTTTTATTATCCACTGAAGGGATTGTCTTTTATAGGGTATGAATACAACAACAAAGTTTTCTCACAATGAATAGTATTCTTTCTTGGTATTGGCAGAGTTTTTGCATGTATGAACTTTCCCCTCTTTTATAGTGACCTCTCCCTCCTATTTATAAAAAGAGAGAGGGTTACAAGTGTAATTTTATGAACAACAAAATGATTATCTTTGCCGCTCTGGGCATTTAATGCTTAGTGTCGGGTAATTAATGCTGGGCAAATCATTGTCAGACTTTCGGGGGGCTGATGTGTAGGTTTGGAGGCTGAGCTGTTAGTTGAAAACGTGTGCCTTGGATTGCTAACAGGGTTCTGTACAGGCATTCATTTCCAATGGGCAAGTTGGAGACTGAGCAAGCTGGTAGTTCTGGTTGACTTCACCATCTTTGCTTGGTATTCTCTTTGAGGGCAGCAAGCTTCTCACTGAGGGAGTGAAAGCCTTCTCGACGAACCATGCTCTCCGCTTACGACATTGCAAGATATCTGCGGCTTGCATTCAATGATCTGGGGTCCTCACTTAGGGACCTCAAGCTCCAATTTGGGCCTCCATTAGAAATAGCCGTGCCTCCTATTGGACCTTGGCCGGCCTAAAATATACTTTTGGAAAATGCCCATAACAGCATATATATCCCATTTTAGCAGTTTTTTGTTTCTTGAGTCATATAATTTCTAAAGTTTATCTATATGGAATGCTACTGCAAGATATCTTAACAAGAAGGACTTTCCTATTATCCACACATTTCCATGGTCTTTATTTAAAGACAACAGGATTTTAGCTATTAAAATGTCTATTTATGTGCTTCATCTCCTTCTCCCTATGTGATATTAGATCATATTCTGATTAAGCTTCATTTCTTGTTGTGTACTTAATTTTTCTAGGGCATGGCTATTGTTCCTTCCATTTAAGCTTACTTCTAGTGTAAGGTTTCTGTAGATTTCTTCATCCTTTCTGATATTTTTCTTTTTTCTTATAGTAGGTAAGTTCTTTTTATAGCAGTAATAGATTTAGTTAGCTTATATATGCGAATTTGCTTATCAGTGAGGTGATTATTGTCCATCTTTATAATTTTATTGACTTTTCCATTCGATTTGGGTGTATCTCTATCCATGCAAACAATTGTTATATCATGGCAATTACTTGACAGAAATTTGTTTATGTTATTAGGGAGAGCTTAGCAGGGCTGGCAGGATCTTCAAGTGAAATTGAGGTACATATCTTTGTTCTCTTTATTTCTTTTCCCTTTTGTGATACTCATAAGTTTACTAAACATTTAAAAAGTAAAATTAAAGTAACATGGTTCTTGCTGATAAAACCAATACAATATGTATCATTATTACAAGTCAAAAACCTCATATGAGCAATGGGAATAACCAGAGCTAAGACAATAACTTGTGAAGAAAGAGGAGGGTGAAGTACTATGCAATTACTTCCATTTTTCTAGTATTTTGCAATTTTTTTCTCCTATATATTGTATATGTATGAAGAATCAAGTGGCTAAAGTTTGGATTTAAATTATGTATGATAGTTAGGGTTAAAAAGGGAGATATGAAAAGAAGAAGGGTGGATTAGGAGTGTACATTATGAATTAGTGCTTCATGATCAATGATATATTTTTCCTTTCATCATTGTAATATCTAACCCCTTTGAATTGGTTGTTTTTCTTTGTCAAATATTTATTTCTTTGCAATTTATATTTTGATTGTTGCTTTAACTTATAGCTGTCATGTCATTTAATCATCAGGCTTGTGTTCTTTGTGTTTATTAGTATGCAATTGAACATCTGTTGTGCTAATGAATTTGATAATAGCACTATTATAGAAGTTGTTCTAATTCTAAGGATATCTGTCTATCATGAGAAATACCATCTAACAGAAAGGTTTTCCCTCTATTTCTTTGCCAACTTCTTAGCTTTTAAGAAAAATGCACTCTAATATTAAAGGTTTGCAAGAAATCAGTTTGTCTCTTACTTGAAATATTCCAGAAGTAGTCGTAACAGTAAACTCTTGACTTTAAGCCTAGATAACTTAGCAATAGGTATACATCAAGGTCAAAATAGGAAGTTGGTATTTACTTTTATGTAAAGCAACTTTACAAGAAGTTCCAAGTTTTTTTAGATATTGTCTTCACATTTTCTTAGATATAGTCTGACCGTAGAATTGCTTATAATGCATAGAGGTTTGAGTTTTGTATTTAATCCATTCATTTTTAAAACTTTTAACCTTTCAAAAGCTTGAACTTTATAGAGTTATCCTTTGTTATCATACTCTAATACATACACACACACACACCCCAGCTCCAAATTATATAAAACACAATCAAGTTCCCCCATCCAACTTAATCTCTTCCAAAAGAAAAGGCCAGAAAATTGGGTGCGAGAATAGAATTGAAGACCACAAGTGTATAGTTATTTTTTTATAGTAAATAATTCAATTTTTCTAGTGTATTACATGTATTATCCACCCCTAAATAATTTAATTTTTTGTAGTGTATGCTACAAGGACCCCATACTAAAAGACCAATAGTGAAGTGTCTACATTGACTGTTTTCCTAGAGCTAATAGTTATTTAGACATATTTTTTATCCTCGAATCCTTCTTTTACTTGTCATAATAGTGATTTCAACTTATAGCTGGCATTATGTTGTTCTAGTTTATTACATTTGAGTTATTCTCTAAGAATTCCTCTCTTAATTGAACTCAAATGATATTATATGTTTGTATCTATTGTCTATTACATCTAAGTAATGTGGCACTTATAGATCTCTGAAGAAGGTGGCTCAATCTATTATGTTGCCTCATACTCAGAGTGTGAAATTATAGATTCTACCAATGAATCTTCATTGAATGTCTCTATTGTTGTAGTACATAGAATGTGTCTTAAGTCATACAGATCATAGTGTTGCCAAAACTCACCTAAAAAAGGGAAATATAAGAATTAAAAGCTAAATTTTGAGGTGAAACTATAATGTTTTGACACAAACTTGTAAGATGGTTGCCATGTATTGTCATGATGTTTTATGAACAAAAGGGTGTATTTTACTTCAAAGACAAAAAATAGCTTTTGTCTTCTTTTTCCCATGTTCTCATTTCTTTCACAAAGATAATTAGCACCAAGGTTTTCAACTACTTTAATTTTATCCAAAAAGCTAAAAGATTCTTATCATCTTCTATGCATAGTTTCCTATATTTTTTGCACTGGCTTTGTATATTGGTACAATTGCTATTCCTATTGGTTATGAAACTTTTCACTGCAACTGAGAGTCCCTGTGGTATAAACTTTTCACTACATATAGAATTGTTTTGCTATGACTACTATTTAACCGTGGACTAAATATGTTCTGCATCAAGCATTCCCACAATTGTGGCTTGTCCTTATTATATTGACATTGTTTTCACTTTGATATTAAGGTCACCTCCGAGTAGTGAGAGTTAAAAAAAAAACTACATAAAGTTAGAACTATTTCCTTCAGCTAATATTTAAGGTATGAATTCCCTATTATAGTGATTTGTAATCATGATTTGTAAACACATTAGAATTGAACTTGTGTAAGCCTAAACTATCTTCCATGTACCATCAGGAATGAATTCTCCATTACAATGAAATGTGTTCTTGTTTGACATCATGTAGTGAAATATATTTTGCCCTAGAGCTATTTTGCACCTTTGCTCAATCAAGCTTGTCAAACTTAACCCATGCTATTTTGCTTCTGATTATCGGTAGGTGTCTTTCGTTTAAGGTATACTCCTCAATACCTCTCTCAATTAATTTTCTATCCAATTCTTTGTAAGTTGCTTATTTGTTTTTAGCCATGACATGAGTTATGTGATTGTGTCAATTGTGAATAATATGAGTAGTAATTTTTGTCTCTAAATTTTTAGGCTAAACAATAGATAAATTGATGAAGATAGGGTCAGAGTACGATCACTATTACATTTAGTGAATGTGAAATCAATTTTTCTATGAACTTTAAAGGGTAGGGCATGTATTAGATAGGGATAGTAAGGGCTTGATATATCCTCATCCATGATAAACAAAAATACAAGGTAATTAATCATATTTTTAATATAACTATGCTTGTACTAATGAATAATTGAGATTATCTATGTAGGAAATATGCAAGCATAGTGCACAAAACTGAAGCAAGTAGACCATTCCACACACTATGGAGTCTAAAACATTTGCATAGTTGAAGGATGAGATGGTATTATAACCATTTTTCATGAGTAAATAAAATTAAGTTCATATAGATTTATTTAAGTTAAACCTTTTTCGTTGAAATGATAGGAAAAGGAGAAAGAGCATTCAATTAGTCAAGTAGAGTTGTGGGATGCTTTACATCAGAAAAACAATGGTTCATATATGAACAAAGAAGTAAGGAGCATAGGGGTAAGGATTCAATTAAAATTTTTATTGATTTTATAATATTTATTAGTTGGTATAATAATAACTTCTGCACTCACATAGGAAAAAATGAATGAAACTTTGAGCCAAATGGACCTATCCCTACACTCAATACTATCTTTGGATGATGCCTTTGGAAAAGTGCTCGGGAAAGAGCACCTAGGTCGTGTCCATGGTCTAGGGATGGGAGTTTGTCTAACTAGTGTGTTTAGGACCAGTTCTTAAAGAGTCCACCTTATTAGCTCCTCCAACACTAATCCAATAATTCAAGAAGAAGTGGAAAGCCTAAAATCAGAGCTCGACCAAACTAAGGAAAAGTTGGCTGAAACAAAACAACAAGTACTTGCCATCTTGGACTACATCAGGGACAAGGGAGGGCAACTTCCATTGTATTTAGTCAATCAACACATTGCTAATCAACTAGTATGTATAGTTACAGTAGTAAGATTCTACTTTCACTTGGTTGTCATTAGTTTGCTTTTAAGTTCATTGTAGCTTACCATTTTTGTGCTTGCAGTTAGTTTGACATTGATTAATAATCAAGTGAATATGCTTAGACTCACAACACCCTTTAGACAATAAATATGTAGACCACCTCAGTTTTAACATGTCACAACTAATAATTCAAAGAAGTTACATGATTTGTAAATATTATTGTAAGTTTTTAAGAGATTAAAATAGTCCTTGACTTTAGTTTGAAAAAATAACCTGATCCTACATGGAAACTTTTCTTAAAACATAAAATAAATACTCATCTTTCTTGAAATTTTATTAATTATATTCATATCCTTCTATTTTTAGAAATATACATTAATCTTCATTTTTCATATGCACTCATATTCCTTTTCTCTTTATTTAAGCCAAAACTCACCTCCCCTCTCACTAAAAAAAAAAAAAAAGGAAGGTGGGTGTATTTTTCTGAAAATAAAAAAAAAAGATGTGCATGTGATTAACCTAAATATGAAGGAAATGAGTGGAATTTTTCTGAAAAATAATTAGGTATAGTTTACTTAACATAAAGTAGTATAAAAAGAACTCTATAAATGGTTTTAAATTAGGTTCAAAATTTTCAATCCCCAATGTGAAGAATAGGAAATAGCCTACAAACTAAATAGTTTAGTTTTCCAACACAAATTGGAGAGAAGAATAAACTAAAATTCTTTATCAATTGGGTAAAAAAAAAAAGCCCCACAAGTGAAACCGACCGTACAAAGTTAACAACCAAAATCCATAATCATGTCTAGTTGATAGTAGCCGTATGTATGATCTATATGGCATTGTGGTGTTCCTTAGTTATATAACTTGCTAACAAAAGTCCTTCTCATGATACCTTTTTTTCTTGAAATTTATTATCCCCTGTATTACTTACCACTATAATTTATCTGGCACATCCAATTGAGACAAAAAAAAAAATCATAGAGTAACACTTTTTTCCTTTACAAATAAGGAAGACCTTGTGCTATTGTTATTTTCAAGTATGATCTGTATTGCACTTTGGTATTCCCTAGTTATATAGCTTATTAACAAAAGTCCTTCCCATGATACCTTTTGTTCTTGAAATTTATTATCCCTTATATTACTTACCACTATAATTTATATAGCACATCCAATTGAGATAAAAAATCACAGAGTAACACTTTTATCCTTTACAAATTAGGTAGACCTTATGCTATTGTTATTTTCAAGTAAAAAAGCATGAAAGTTTTGTTAGAGCCACCTTTGGCTTTTGGTTGTATCTAGATTTGAGTAGATTGGATCATTAGTTAAAATAATGTTTATTGAATTATTTGAAAGTAAGTCTATCTTCAAATTCCTGGTTTATTTTCTAGTTAAAGTAGTTGTTGCATTGCATAGACGGTATTAATAAATATCATCCAATTCATTGTCACACTCCAATTTATGACAAGTGACTGGCATAAAAAGTTATCGATAGGTAACTCTCTACAAGCCTAATCATGCAGTAAAACTCTTAATGTTACATGCCTCTTATATGGAGGGCAATTAAATAAACATACATGAAGATAAATCTAAATAACACAGACACATTTATCAAAATACTTTATCAAATTTTAATAAAAAATCTAATAAAGTTTCCCCTATTTTTTGAACCATGGGCACTAGGCTAATACAGTAGTTGAGGGCTATACGCTCTAGTCACAATCTATACAACTAAACAAAGTACCATAGAAGCCCAGACATCACAATGTACACAAACTATTGAGCAATAACTAGACACATATACATAGATGACTTGACTATACTAACTGCCAAAATACCACTATCAATATGCATTGATGCTTTGTAAAAGAACTCTATGCAATCAAGGAGCAGACTCAGGCCTAAATGAATGTGGGTGAACAACAAGAGTGGCCTCAGGCTTTGAAAATAGAAAAGAAAATGGAGTGAGTTTCTTAGAAACCCAATGGGTGACTAATCCTCCAAGAAACCAAAGGTTAGTTTATAATTCATGTTCAAATGCAATATAGTAAAATAATAATGTACATAGATATAAATATTATTTTATAAACATCTTACCAAACCTAAAAGCTTTAATTCATTGAGAAAAACAATTTCAATAAGTATACTATTCATTAAGTTAAAATAAGATATGTGTACAACATTTTACTTTACAAACATATGAGTATCCAAAAAAATTTAAGATTTCCACACATAGTTGGAATCCAAGGGGTAATTCCTAAACGCAACCTTATCTAATAGATATCAATTATCATCATTTACCTCATTCTTCCACACGAATATTCTCGCCTTATTCCTCCAATAGATATAATTCTAATCACAAGTGCACTTAAGGGTTTTCGAAGGAATTTCCAAAGAAATCTCTTTTATAAACAACATATATTTTTATGAAATTCAATCAATTCATGAATTAGGAATCTAGCATTCAATCTACCACTAAAACTAAGTACTTTACAATTTTTTTAAGTTTCAACATTTCAAGTATAAAGATTTGTGAAACAATTCTCAAAGTCGTATATATATAGTGCACATACTAATTAAGTTCCAACGTCATTGAATTCAAATTGGCAATAAAATACCACTTTACATCTAATTCCAATATGTAGTAAGGTTTCCAATTTTTTTTTATTTGAAGTTGTGGAGGGACAAAATCTCATAGTCAAGACAATCAACCAATTCAAAATTAGCAAGAGTTTCAATATCCACTGATGAAATAGGTGTTCAATATTTAATGTATACCTGTATCATATGATGTAAATTAAATAAAATAACATTCGATAAGTAACATAATTTTCAAGTTCTAATGGTAAGTTAAATAATTTTTGTATGACACATGTAAAAGGGAAATCAAATTCTCCACTTACCTCCAAGGATAGCAAAGTAACTTTAGATTATACCTTGAATGTCAACTTTCTAAAATAGCCTATCAAACCAATCCACTAAAACATAACAACCAAAACCTATCAACATCTCCTAAAATTAGTTTGTAATTGAAATAAAATATCTTAATAATTTAAATTCCATTTTAAGACATGGAAAAAATTAGATATCAAGTGGAGAATGAGTAGAAATATACTCACTAAATTTAACATAGTATAGGGTTCTAGTTGAGTATAGGAATAGGAGAAATTGGTCTGCTATGGTATCTGACCATTGGTTGTAGTTTCTCACCAGCCTATAAAAATAGCTAGCTCTAGCCACCATAACAACCTCACCCTAACTAAAGATAAGAAAGCTCTGTTAGTTGATGCAATAGGCCAGGCACAATCAACAAGCTACCAATAGAATTTTGGTGGGATATAAAGGTTACAAGTCAGAGTTGATGCAAAAACAAGCTGGAGCTCTTAGAGGAGGATGGACCTGAAGTAAGGGATGAATAGTAGAGGTTGATTGGAGTAGGATAGCAACAGCTTGGGAACAAGGTGATCATGCCAGTGACCTTGGCTATAAAACAAATCAAAGTGAAGCTTATTGGCTAGAACAAGTTGTGGTAGATTGAAAAGAAGCCCAAGTAGATCAGGAATGATGCAGTAGTAACAGTTAGAGAAAATAGAGTAGAGGAAGCTAGCCAGAAAAGGAAAGAAAGCCAAACAAAATGGAAAGAAAAGTGGAGCTACCTAGCTAGAAGAAGAAGAAGAAAAAAAAAGCCAAAAGTAGGGGAGGTCTAGATGAGAAAGAAAGTTACGCCAGAAAAGGAGGAAAAGAAAAAAAAAGGAAAAAAAAAGGGGGAAAATTACCTTTTAGCCACAAAATAAAATTAGAATACTCATTAACACACCTACTTACATTATTTTACATCAAATAAAACATATATTAGGCTAAAAATTATGTACTTTTAACACATAGTTTCACAAATTTACTTCTAGCTTAATTTATTTACTAAACTGTTACAAGTTCTGCCCTTAAAAGAATTTGACCTTGAATTCTTTAAGTAGAGTTACAAAGGAACAAAATGAATTGTTGAATTAACCATTGAAAGTAAAACTCCAAGGATGTTAGGATGGAAATTTCATATGGATAAACTATTTGAAAAGATAGGGATATTTGTCCTTTATATTCGGTTTAGGTTCCTAAATCATCTATTTTTTTCCATGATTTTCTTATAAGACTTTCACAAAGGGATATTCCTTGGAATGGAATTTTCTAATTTGCCAGTTAACAATAGATACAAAACGATCCTCATAGACCAGATGACTATTCAATTCAATTGGGATTTGTGTAAGGATGTGAAATAGATCTAGGACATACTTTTTCAACATAGACACGTGAAAAATAGGATGGACATTGTCTAATTCTGGAGGTAGATTTAACTTATAAGCCAGGACACCTATTCTCTTCATTATGGGAAATAGACCTATATACCGGCACTTAGCTTTCCCTTTCTACCACATCCCATCACTCCTTTCATTGGTGATATTTTTAAAAACACTTAGTCACCTATTTGGAACTCTAAATCCCTTCTTCTCTTGTCTGCATAAGACTTTTGATGGCTCTGAGATGTTATTAATTTTTCTCTGATAATCTTGACTTTTTCATTTGCCTCCTAAACCAAATCTAGGCCTAACAACTTTGTCTCACCTACCTTAAACCATCCAATAGGACTCTACATTTTCTTCCATACAATGCTTCAAAAGGAGCCATTTGAATTGAAGAATGATAATTATTGTTATAGGTAAATTCAATCAAAAGCAGATATCGCTCCTAACTACCCTCAAATTCCAACACACAAGCTCAAAGCATGTCTTTTAGAAGTTGAATTATAATCTCAATTTGTCTATCTATTTGAGGTGGAAGGTTGTGCTAAAGTGGAGTTGTAAACATAAGGCCTCTTGAAAGGATCTCCAAAAATGTGTGGTAAATTGGGTACCTCAATCAGATATGATTGACAATAAAACTCCATGAGGAGACGCAATTTGATCGAGGTACAATCAGGCATTGTGGGAAGCTAAATAAGTAGTCTTCACTGAAAGAAAATGGGCACTCTTTATTAAATGATCAATAATTACCCATACAAAATCATAGCCCTTTGGAGTTCTTTGCAGTCCAGTAAGAAAGTCCAAGATAACTCTTTCCCATTTTCACTCAAGAATTTCTAAATTCTAGTGTAAGCCTATAGGTCTCTGGTGTTTAGCTTTAACTTGCTAACATATGAGACATCAAGAAGTGAAATCCATTGTATCACATTTCATTCCTTCCCACCAGTAACCTATCTTCAAATCTTGATACATCTTGTTGCTATTAGGGTGTATAGCATAAGATGAAGAGTAAGCTATATGCATAAATTATTGTCGCAAGTTATCAACATTGGGCACCTATATTTAACCATGATAAGTTAAGGCTCCTCGATCATCTCTTGCCAAGCCCGAATCTAGTTCTTTTTTCATTTCGTCAAGCAACCTACTTGCATCCACATCCTAAGCCTGTGCAGCCATAATTTGATTAATAAGTGGAAATTGCACTTGCAAATGTGCCATAAGTATCTTAGGTTCCAATATAATTGGATTCCATGAGCTTCCACCTTGTGTAACTCTTGAATGATTAGTCTCCTATGTACATCAATATGTGCAAGACTCCTTATAGACTTCCTACTCAATGCATTAGCTACCACATTGGCCTTGCATGGATGATATAAGATAGAGTAATCATAATCCATTACAAGTTTCATCCAACAATGTTCTCTTAGGTTTAGGTCTTTCTACTTAAATATCAATGTAAATATCACATGTCTCACCATAAAGATAATGACGCCAAATTTTCAATGCAAATACCACTATAGCCATCTCCAAATCATGGGTAGAATAATTTTGCTCATGCTTTTTGAGTTATTGTGATGCATAGGCTATGACTTTGTTGTACTACATTAAAACACATCCAAGGCCAACCCTGGAGGCATCAAAATAAATGATATAGCTACCATCACTTATAGGTAATGCTAGCACCTATGCCAGTGTCAAACATTCCTTGAGTCACTGAAAACTTACTTCATAAGAATCAGACCACACAAATTTGGCATGTTTTTAAGTCAACTTGGGTCTAGGCCAATTTTGGACCACTTTCACCTTCTTGGAATCTACACTAATGCCTTCCTTGAAAACCATGTATCCTAGAGAAGTAACACTAGACAATCAAAACTCACACTTTGAAAATTTTGCATACAACTAATGTTCTTGAAGAGTCTGCAAAACTGTCCTGAGATGTTGCTCATGTGTTTGGTCACTACTGGAATACACTAAGATATCATTGATGAACACAATTACAAATTGATCAAAGAAAGGTTGGCAAAACCCTATTCATTAGATCCATGAAAGCTGTAGAGCATTTGTCAACCCAAAAGGCATCACCAAAAATTCATAGTGACCATACCGAGTATGAAAAGTAGTTTTTGAAATGTATTGGGCACTTTGAAGTTAATCAAATAAGTCATCAATTCTCAATAATGGATAGTTATTTTTCACTATGATTTTATTTAACTATCTATAATTAATACACAAATTCAAAGTTCCATCCTTCTTCTTACAAATAAAATTGGGGCTCCAATGATGAAGTGCTAGGCCGAATGAAACATTTGTCTACTAAGTTTTGCAATTGTATTATCAATTCTTTCAATTCAGTTGGCTCCATTGATAATAAAATATTTTGCTTATTTAATTGTTCTCTTACTAAGCCTTTTAAGGTCTAAACTGACTTATTTTAGCTGTGTTATTACATATTCATGGTGTGGTGTCAATTGGGATCATTATAGAAAATATTGCATTATTTGGCCTTTTTAGTAGTTTCCATATTTTGGCTATAACTTGAGCTACGATTCTCCAATTAATGTGATTCTTATCTTGTAGGAAAGATAAGACATAGCTATACAACTTTCATGAAGACCTCAAGGGCTAAATCTCACGATTTGATATCTGACATTGGAGCTCAAGTTAAAACTAGAATACTATCTCAGCACTATCTTATGTAGCCCGGCCTTGAGCATTCATTAGGTAGTATCTGGAGTTGTAGAAGTGCAAATGAGGTCAAACTAAGCCCAAATGGAAGATAAAACACAAGGCTACAATTCTTATGAAGGCTTCTAGACCTAAATACATCATTTGGACGTGCAAATTAAGCTACAAAATAGAGCCAAAATACTAACAAGATGGGCCTATGCAGAATTTGATTTTTAGGCCCCAATTGACATGAAACTTGAGCCCAATGACTATCCGTTGCACCAGCTCTACACTCAACTAGATGTAAGTCAGTGAGTTAGTAAAAAAAATCAGAGAAGTAGTCTACAATGGCACATTTCATGTAATAGGAATAGTAGCAGAAGATGGTAGCAAGCAAAAGAGACTACACCAGCCCTTCATGATTGCTCCTACTCCACCAACTAGCAACTTGCTCCTTTTTCCCAGCTAAGTGCTCTTCAAAAGAGAGTTTTAAGAGAGTGAGCCATAGGTGGTTGTTCTTCTTTTCTCTGTAATTTTATGTCTTCCATTCATGGAAGGCTAAACACTTTGTAATCAATCCAAGGGATTAACAACTTAAAAATTAATGTTGAGATCTTGCTCTTTCACTTTACAATCCAATTGTTGGTCATTTCTTCTCCTTTCCTCTTTGTTTTGCTAAGAATTCTGAATTAAATGGCTTCATTTGATTTAGATGTTAATATAATTATTGCTTAATGATCACTTGTAGAAAGAGGATGGTAGAAACTAAGCAATGCATTGAGCTTTTGATAGGTTGTTTACTTGACTGAGTTTTGATTTCTTAGGATGGTTTTAGCTTAAATGGTTGCTTAGTCTGTTTAACCTTAATCAACCAAATGCTAGATGCTTATCTAGAAAAGATTCATTAATTATTTCAAGGCTTCTTGCTATTATTTAAGGCCAAAAATAGGATTAACAATTGAATGAATATTTAGTGATCAAGGATAGATTAATCTCAAGTTTAGTTGATTCCCTTG
>JANHAO010017910.1:0-13800 GCA_026873985.1 Saraca asoca
GTGTCTTCTCACTTTTTATTTTATTTATCATTAATAGATGTAATTTAGATTTACCTTCTTATGGATATTCTTTTGTATATCAGTTTGTTATTATCAGTTTCATGCTCAGTCCTTGCATGTGAGTAAAGCAGGAATGATATCATAATATGAGATCTCAAACTCCTTTTAGTAATTTAAGTATCTCAATGTTGATTTTCTTTGTCTTCATTATCTTAGGGTGTGAGAAAAGACATGGATTTAAAGGAATGCTAGCATCTCACCATGCACCAAGTAATCTGTGCTCTTTTTTGTAGTAGAACTGGTCAAGTATCAATTACCACCGAATTGATTGAGATTATTTCTAGAGCATCAGCACTGGAAGGTTAATTACTGGAGAATGTGATTTAGACTTCTTGTTATTTAAAATATTATTAATTTGTTGAGGGGATTTATTTAGGTAAAATTGTATTTTGAGATTGAAACAATAATACTTAATTATATTCAGCACTTTGTTTTTTTAATGAAACAAATGTCTTAATTTTTTTTAATGAAATAAATGTTTTAATTTTTCTTTTTTTATACATGCTTCAAATTAGATTTAAAAAAATATGTGACGAATAAAAATTAAATAAATGCTTATGATTAGCAGCAATGTAAAAATATTATCTATATCTTGAAAACCATTGCCTATGATCAATTGGCAACACTTTTTACAAGTTGCCTTTAGTGTTAGAAGCAACAGTTTAAAAGCATTGCCTATGATCAATTGGCAATGGTTTTTACATGTTGCCTTTAATATAATTGGCAATACTTCTTAACTGTTGTTAATAACATATAAGCAACTATTTAAAAGCATTAGTTATGATCAATTGGCAATGATTTTTACATGTTGCCTTTAATATAATTGGCAACACTTATTAATCATTGCTTAGTCTCTCATCATTGCCAAATAAAACAAGAAAAACCATTGCCTATAACTGAACAATAGGCAACAATTTTTTCAGCTATTGCCAGAAACCCCAGAAAAATTGTTTCCTAAAAGAATAGATAATGCTCGATAAGAGCAAGGTCAAAAACCGTTGCCTATTCTTATAGACAATAGTTTTCACACTTCAAGCAATAGTTTTTGGCCGTTGCCAAAAGTCAAAAATGTTGAAGTGTCTTAGTTCATTTGTATGCCCTCAATTGATTGAATTGAAAGTATTTAACTTGAATGGTTTATATAAAGAAAATGTGTTGATTTGGTCAAAATGTCTTTGCTTGTCAAAGAATGGCCATAAGCCATACTTATTAATTAATTGTCATTACAAAAGTGATAGTTTTCTCATATACTTAGACTTTAAATTGATGTGTTTGGAAACTGTCAATGTGATGGTTCTTTATATTGGCTGCATTGAACTGTAAATTGTTATACTTTATTAAAGTTGTATGTGAGCCACGTGATATAAATAATATTTAGAGTAAATGATTTACTTACTAGGTTTCATTGAAACTCATTACATTTTCTTAAAATATATATATTTTAGTTTTAGGTTTATCGAATATTGCAAAGATTTCAAGATAAGAACTGAAGATGTAAAATTAGGTTATTCAATTGGCTATTGTAAAGTCTATATATGCATGTATAAAGTTGGTCTTGAACTATTGTAATTATTATTGTGTTTGGTAAATATGTGAGGATCTCTAAAATTTTTTTTTTTACATATTGTTGGAAGGGTGTGTGACCTTGGAAACACCTAAAAAACAAAGGAGACTCTATTAAAATTTCTAAAAGAAGGTAGTCTCTAATAACTTTATATATTAAGCATTTGAAACTCATAGAAACTTTATTTTGTTTTTCCTTAAATTTTAAAATACGAGCTTTGATTTCATGGTTTGATTTTGGTCAAGCAATTTCATAACATCAGAAAGGTTTGTAAGAAGTTATCATTAGGTGACTTCCTCTGCCGATCTCATTCCCAAAATTAGGGGCATGATAGCCTAGCATTTTTTTCTAAGATAATCATGATGCTTTGTCATTTCAAAGATATGGCTAAGTATTACTAATGGTTGTGATGATGCCATACCAATCTCTAATATTATATTGATTTCTAGTCATTTTGGAGGATGTTACATTGTCCTTCCAATAGTTGTAACAATATCCTAGTCATTTCTAAAATTTTGATGATGTCTTTTAACATCCTAGGATCAGGTCATGTCTTTTTTAATGCAATTTGAAGTCTTCTCTATAGTTAAATTTTTTACAACGATCTATTTTCATCATAACGATTTAATTTCCCATTTATTTTAAATTTCAATTGTAATTAATTTTTTTTGTTGCTTGTAAATTCACCATCATATTTAAATTCTTGCTGCACTATAATTGCATTTTTAAGTTTGTATCATTTAAATTTTTGTCAAGCCGTGTTCGCTTTTTTAATTCCTATCATTTAAATTCCTATTGTGTTTTGTTTACATTTTAAATGTCATTTAGATCCTTGTTGCACTACATTCACATTTTAAATTCTTGTCATTTAAATTCCTCATGTGCCATGTTCACATTTGAAATTTTTGTCATTTAAATTCTTGTTGCATTATTGTCACATGCCAATTTCAAAGTTCAACTAATATAGGAAGACATTTGGTAAAGTCTTCCTACAAGCCTTACATAGACCTATGATGCATACTTCTTATAAAAATTTTAAAGGAAATAATCACTCAAAATTTGTCAAAACACTTTTTTTCGTTTTACTTTAAAAAAATACAAAAAAGTATATGGCAAAGTTTCCTTATTTGTTTTGGATGTTTGTTAGGGTCACAAGCCTTCAAGAAAACTTGTAATTGACAATAGCTAGTGGATGACACAATGTATAATAGATGAACACAAATGCATGCAAACATAACTATATAACAACAGCCCGATCATTTTCAAACTTTATCTTTAGTCTCCAACCTAGTTAGTTTAACTCAATGGTTGGATTGGAATTGTCAAGTCTAATGAGAGAATGAATAATCAAGGTCTAATGTCTAAAAAATAAAATATTTTTTCAAAACAAAAAATGGGTGAGCTTCATTGGAACTTTGTGAATGAACAATTCACTAAAAAATATGGATAATAAAAATTACACATTTTAACAAAATCAAAATATGCACTTAATAGTCCAAACTATTTCACTACTTGAATTATTATACTTTTAATTATATGAAACTCGCCTTACATAGTTTCAAAACAAGTCATCAAATAGGTCACAAGATTTCATCTTTTGAAATAAAACTAAAGCTTGCATAAGGAGCATTCCTTGTTCTTCTAATATCTTATAATAAGTAAAAGTAAAATAGAAATGGCTTTAGCACGTTCATATAGCATAAGAAAATAAACTTAAAGCCAAAATCTTGAAAAATCAAGTAGCATATGATAAATGGAAATAGATAAATATTTAACAACTTATAAGAAATAATCAAATAGTTTCAAATAACACAATAGGATCCTAAAGTAGAGTTTCCAATGTCAACCATCCTTATAATAAGAAATCTTCATTCTACTTGTCCCTCCAACATGTAACTCCCCTTTATCTTTCAAAACATATAATATGGCCATAAAAATTTCTAAGTGCACTTAGCGGTTTTCTAGGAGAAATCTCTAAGGATCCAAACTTTTATCAAATCAAAAGAATCAAATAATTATGCTTTCTTCACAGATGCAATCATTCAAAAGAAATGAAAAATAAGATGTTACTATCAAAGTGCATGTAAACATCTGGCAATTCAAACCATGGGTAACAAATACATATTTAAAGGTGTCACTTGATGTAAATATCAATTTCACCTTGAATACACACGTTTAAAGAGAATCCAAGAATCATTTGCATTTGTCATATAATATAGTATAAATTATAAAACCATAAATAAAAATAGCTTTGGTACAAGATATACAAAAAGGAAACAACAAATTATTTTCTAAGCTCATTGAGCTTAGTTTTAGGGGTTCTCCAACTTGAAATTGCTTCCAAAATTATTGAGGTCCTCCTTGGTTTTCATGATTGTATTTCCACATTTCCTAAATTCCTATGATACTAATTATGATTGTTTTTTTTTAAATCTAATAAGTTCCAAATACATCCAATTCTATTGACAAAATGTTTAGACACCCCTAATCATAGGCTAAAGCTCTATGGTAGTGCTAAAGTCCCCTTATGGCTTTCTACTTATTGCTCTACACTCTCATTATTATCAAGTTATGAAATTGGGAATCAAGCTAATCCATATTAAGTAAGAGTAACATTTTCCTAGAATAATTAGGAGCACCTATTCAAGAAAATCTTGCTTCTTCCTTCTACAATCAAAATGTTAAAGAAAACCCATAAAACCCATTTGGCGATTTAGCTAAATCAACCCTCCAAGGTTTATTTTAGTTAAAAATTAGTTAATCATGAAATTTCTACCTATCTCTTCATTTACATTTAATGTTAACATATCATATTCAAAGTCTTCTAGGGGTGAATTAACCTTTTATTTTTTAGCTAAGGTTATTCCCAAACATTATCATAACCCACAATTATCATAATCTAAATGAAAATCCTAAAGACTTCAAATCTTGACATACCACTTTATCCATTTTTATAACCTAAAACCCAATTATTTAGGGTAAAATGGACAAGAATTTACCTTACAGAATCAAAATGCACCCATTATCAAAAGGGGTTGAACAAGGGCTAGAAGAATGGTCTTTGGCTGGGCTCACCTCAACTTCAGGGTGACACACAATGTTAGTTAGCAATGGTGTCTGATTAAAGAGAGTTAATCTTAATCCCTGTGCACCAATTTGACTGCAAGTGTATGACCAAACAACCTAAAGATGACATCAACTGAATAATATTCAAACTCATAGATACTAGACATTATGGTTAGCATCAGACTATTTGGTTGGAGTAGTGCATTGAATTGTCAGAGTGGAGCTTATGGTGGTGAGGTTGGAGCTTTTGATGGAAGAGAAGGAGAGGGCTTAGGTTTTTAGGACACAAGGAGATGAGAGAAAGGGAGTGTGTAGATAGAAAAAGAAAAGGAAAGAACTTAAAGAGAAAAATAACAAAGAAAGGTTTAAATGAAGTAAATGGAATTGAGAAATTGTAAATTTTAAACTAGTGGTTTAAAAGATTTAATATAAAGTAATCAAACCAGTTCCTACTTGTTGATAGTGAAATTTGGTTAGTCCCAAATCCTAGTCAACAAGAGTTGTTCTAGTATCCCCAAGCTACAATCTAGTTGAGAAAAGCAAAAAAAATCAGCTAAAGCAGGGAGAAGGAGGAAGAACCAAATCAACACCATAAAAGTTTTAACATGATTTGTCTAAAACCAGACAACACTGGTCCCTATATCCACAATATTATTTTATTTATCTGAGGAAATTTCTATAGAGTTTCAATATGTGTTATCCCTTTCCCTACAATGATCTCCTCCCTCCTATTTATAGAGGCTGGGAGGTTGCAAATGTAATTACACAAGTCATATTTCTATTACATCAAATAATAAATGTATGTGGCAAGTATAACTTCTACAAATTAGCTTCTATAGACTACTTCCTACATGTGCACCCTTGCCAGTTGCTTCTTGCTAATCAACCTTATAAATTAGGTCTAAGAGGGTGCCTGCTTCAATTTCACCCATAGCGAGCTCCTAGTTGGGTGAGATGCAACGCCCCATGAGCTGGTACTCCTAATCTAGCATCGCTGTTGGTCTTTGGTTAGTGGTGTCAAATTCATGAGCTTGCATTTGGCAATGTGAACTCACATAAGGTGAATTGTTGGCTATACAAGTTGGGACTTTTCCTTTAGCGAGTTGGGGCTTCTGCCTTACTCTTTGATCTTAAACTTTGTGGCTGGCGATCTGGTGCTCTTAAGTGATCTTGGCTATTGAGTGGTTTTGGGCTCTTTTCTCACTTGGACTTATCTGCTATTGGGACTTTACCAGCCCATTTTATGTACTACCAAAAAATACCCATAACATCAACCTCCTAACTCTCAGCTTGTTTCACGAGCAGAGAGTTGCTATTTGCTAGCAAAGGCTTCATTTGTGGATTGCCATGCAGTAAAAATTTTTAAGTTCAACCTGTGGTCTCATTTGATCTATACCATACTCCTTATTGTCCATGTCTCATAGCCATGGGCATGTCAACCTCATTTTCTTCTAAGCCATTTAATTAAGAATAGTTAAATTTCTTTTAGGCCCTTTGGTGAGACCAGGCTAGCCTATTTAAGACATGGTGAATTCTTCTTTCTTAATAAAGTGGCTTGATGGGTGCTTTAGCTAAGCCCCTGATGCTTCTGATAATCTATTTTTTGATGAGATGTGTGTGTGGCCTACTGTATGGGAAGCTTTTATGGACAATCATTCCTTGAGGACTTTGAGAGATCTTATACAAATCTTGGATTATTTACTTACAGTTATGTCATAAGGTTCAACCTTTCCAGCTGCATCTATTGGCTTCTTTTGAATTTTTAATGCTAGGTGGAGAGCTAGAAAGGAGCTTTTGGCTATGGAGGACAATAAGAAGAAGATTGAGGAGCAAACATGCTCATCGATCCTCCTACTAATTGGAGTTCATCTCCAAGGAACTAGTCTTATTTCTAGAATGTAATAGTTGTAGGCTTGTTCTAATTTGTATTTTGAATCTTCTGATGTAGATTTATCTCATTGAGTGAGGCTTTTAATGAATGAACTTTTCTTCATGATTCTCGAATGTTGCACTGAATATTTTATATGTCACAGATAACAATATAAACTCCTACAAATCATAGTAAAATGAGATGTTTAGGTAACCAATCAGTCATATTTGCCAATGAATCTAAGCATCCAAGTGTCTCAATGATGAGTAATCTATAAGTAGGTCACATGAGAGCTGTGCCTAGTAGGTTGTATAAGAGCTATGAGCAATAGGTCACATGCAAGCTATGCTTTGTGAGCCACACCGTAACAATCTTGTTACTTAATGGGTGTTATAAGTTTGACTTTGATAGCAATCTTGTTACTCATTAGAATAACAATCTTGTTGCTCGGTCTCATAGCAATCCTGTTGCTCAATGAAATAGCAATGTCGTTCCTCAGTCTTACAGTAATCTCGTTGCTCAGTGCAATAGCAATCTCATTGCTTAGATCCACAACAGTCTCATTGCTCAGTAAAACAACAATTCCATTGCTCAGTTCCACAACAATCTTGTTGCTCAATGAAACAACAATCCTGTAGCTTAGTTCCATAGCAATCTTGTTGCTTAAGCAAGGAATGCGTTTATTCTTGTTGCTCAAGCAAGGAATGAGTTTATTTATGGCACTTTCACAACTCAGCGAGCTTATAGCTTTTGTTGGAATAAGTTTATTTTAGCACCTCTGTGCCTCAGCTGACGAGCTGGCAATGAACTTAGCATACAAGGTTCCTAGTTGAAAAACTAGCAATGAACTCAAGCTTGACTTTTTCAACATAGAATTGCTTTCCTCTTATATAACATTTCAATGAAGATTATTAGATAGGAATATTTGAAGGGCTTTCATTAGCCTCTAAACAACATTACAGCATTAAAATATGGTCCTAACCGAGGGGCCCTGATCACAATTAATGATCCACTAGGGCTACTGAGGTTGTTGCTCGGAGGGTTGGACCATGTAATCTTGTAAGCAACCTATCTTGATGTGGTCCTCTATAGCATCCTTAAGTGCCCAACATTCCAAGGTGTTATGCCCGACCTCATTGTGATAAGCATAAAACCTACTTGTGTCCTTGAACTTGTTGGGGGCCTCAGGGTTTAGGTTTCCTAAAATCTTCTCCATTTCTTTCTATGGCAAAGATCCTATCTTGCATATCAGATAGGATGTTGTAGCTTTCATGGTGACCTTGGTGCCAAGGCTGCTTAGTTCTCACTTTCTTCGCGAGTTGGATATTAGAGTCATCCCCCTAACTCTCATCACTCCTCTTCTTGCTTTGAGTGGAGCAATTCTCCTCATCCTTTTGCTTGGACTCCTTCATGCTAAAGGTTTCATCCCACCTAATTTGTTTGGCAGCTTGTTCGTAAAATTTATCTAGATCTCTTATCAAGGACTTGTATAGGCTTTTATACAGCTTTTCATCTTTGCAGAGTCTCACTAAGATAGCCATCAAGATATTCTCCTCTTAGGGATTCTCTTCTGAATTAGCCTCGTGCTTTAACCTGATTATGTAATCTTTTAGCGATTCATGTTTATGCTAAAAGATCATTGTGAGATGGTAAGGAAGTGCAAGCTGCCATTTCAATGCTCAGTACTGATAGATAAATTTCTTTTGGCACTCTTCCCAGCTAGTAACACTACGAGCTAGGAGGCTCCTGAATCATGCTTGAGGTATGCCTCCTAATGTAGTTAGGAAGACATAGCATTTAACTAAAGGATTGGATGTCTGAAGGTCCATCCAGACATTGAATGCTTCCAAGTGGTCGCATGGGTCACTATTCACATCATATAGTGGAATTATGAGGGAGAGAGTGCACTTCAATTTCTTTGGAGAGTGGCAAGCTACCTTTATTGGAAGCTTGATCATCTTGAGCTCAAGGGCATTCCTCTAGTCACTTTAGCCTGTTAAACAACTCTTTTATCTTTGGGTCACATGGGAAGTGAGCTAAAGTATTTCCCTAGCTGGACCTGTTTCAGCTCTCAGTGCGATGCATGCCCCTAGGGCACTGACTATCATGATTCTCACATGTTTGGCAGGCTCTTGATCTCATTCATTAATTGGTGGAGTGAGCTAAGTCTGAGAGCCGATATGTCTACCTAGCAAACTTTTCCTTCTGGGCTCTTCCACATAGCTACTAAAGTTGGGTAGCAATATCAACTTATTTTTGCATGCCCAGGGTTTGTGCTTGTATTAGCACTTTAATCGTGACTACTAACTCTCTTACCATATTCTCAAATGTTTGCTAGAGTTGGTGACCCGTTTGCACCTCATCAGTTTCATGAGTAGCAACAAGCCAGCAATGAGTTTCGGGGGGCAAATCAATGGTGATGCCACCAGCGGGAGTACCTGCTGACTGATTAATTGGAATGTTTAAGCTTCTAAGGGTTCTTCTACTAGCCATTATTCTCAAGCAAAAAATCAAATAGGATACAAAAGATCAACCAAAATACCAATGATGGCCCTCCTTCTACTGCCAAAAATGTTGATAGTGAAATTTGGTTAGTCCCAAATCCTAGTTAACAAGAGTAGTTCTTGTATATCAAGCTACAATCCAATTAAGAAAAGCAATAAAAATCAACCAGAGTAAGGAGAAGGAGGAAGAACTAGATCCACACCAGAAGATTTTTAACATGGTTCAGCTAAAACCAAGCAGCACTGGCCCCTATGTCTATAGTATTGTTTTATTTATATAAGGAAATTTCTACAAAGTTTTAGTATGTGTTCTCCCCTTCCCTACAATAATCTCCTCCCTCCTATTTATAGAGGCTGGGAGCTTACACATGTAATTATACAAGTTGTATTTCTGTTACAGCAAATAATAAATGTATGTGACAAGTATGGCTTCTATAAATTTGCTTCTGCAGACTGCTTCTTAGGTGTGCACCCTTGCCAGTTACTTCTTGTAGACCAGCCCCATAAATTAGGTCACCCATAGCAAGCTCCTAGCTGGGTGAGATCACTTGTCCTATGAGCGGGACTCCTGATTTGGGGTCGCTACTAGTTTTTGGTCAATGGTGTTGAATTCACGAGCTCGCATTTGACAATGCAAGCTTACGTAAGACAAATTGTTGGCTATGCGAATTAGGACTTTTCCCTTAACGAGCTGGGGCTTCTGCCTCACTCACTAATCTTAAACTTTATGACTGACAATCTAGTGCTCTTGAGTAATCTCGGCTCTTAAGTGGTCTGGGCTCTTTTCTCACCTGGACTTATCTACCACTAGGCCTTTGCCAACCCATTTTATGTAATACAAGAAAATACCCATAACGCTACTTAAATGAAATAAACTAATGCTTTGCTTGGATGAGTGGAAAAAAAAAAAGAGAGGAAAGCAAAATGAGAGAAAAAGAACATGATATTTTGTTGATTGGTTAGGTGGAAAATGAGAGGAAAGAAAATAAAAAGAAAAGTAAAAATGAAATTGATAGAAAGTAAAATAAATTTGCTTAAACTATAATATTGCATAACATACGGATAAAATATGCAAATATTACAATGCATAACATATGGTTAATATGTGTAAATATTACAATGAATGCATGGTTACATTTATCAACACCTCTTTAGCATAAATACCAAGAAAAATTAAAACAATATATGCAATAATATAAAACCCTAGAAAAGTCCCCGCCCTAGAAATTGGAAAAGGGAAAAAAAAGAGTAATTAAATTACCAAGGATTAACAAAGAAAATTAAAAGAAGTTCAGAGACAGAGAAAAAAAAAGTGCACAGAAGGAGGAAGAGGTTAGAAATAGTAATTGAACAAGTGAGGCTGACACTGATGACACATGAGTTCGGACAAAATAAGTGATACCCACAACTTGTAACATAGCTTTTGGCTTGCAATCAGTATACTTTCTCTTTTTTGGAAGCAATGTGAAATCTCCATCCCAAAAGGAAAATTATAGCCAAAAGCAGATAGCTAAGTAGTGAGTCTAGAAAAACAAACACTTTATTGAAGATAATGTTGTTGAAATCCCATAGAAAAGCCAAAAATAGAGGATAAAAAATTCATAGATTTGATAGCTTCTGTAACGATAATGGCATAAGGTGAAGCATAGAATGAAGAGTTGGATTAAATCTCACATTTTGACTTTGGAATGGTTTTGATTGTGGCCATGTGTTTCCTTTTTAATGTAACAATTTGAATTCCACTACTTTCCTAGAAGGCAAAAAGACTTTATTTTCTCTGGCTGGACATAATTTTGGGAATTTGGGAATTTTTTTAGTAGGATTTTCCACAAAGAAAATTAGATTTAGAGGCATAAAGAGAAAATGTTTTCTTTTGCAAGCTATTTCTTTCTTATCTATTTTATAGGAAAACTATGAACAAAGCTTGTCAATGGTGACAGAGGCTATCTGTCTCTCTCTAAGAAACCTCACAAAGAAGCAGATGGAGGAGGTAGTAGGTAGAGAACCAGAATGAGGAGCAAGAAGCAGCTCGCCCAGCAACAAGCTTTCAAAGTAAACTGGGCACATAGAGAAGCAAATTGACAACAAGGACAAGCAGCTAGCACGGCATCAACCACAGAAGCTAATGGCTAGGTAGCAAAGCTTGCATGACAAGTCAAAGAAGCAACTTGCATAGTAGGAAGCGATGCAACTGAAGGGCAAGGAGGAGAAGAATTGATCGGGAAGGAGGAAATGCAAATTAGATTTTGAGCAAGCAAGAAGCAATTGGGAGTGGTTTTTCACCCGTTCTCCGTGCACAAATTTGTGGAAAAAAAAAATTTGGTGGGAGCCCATGGCCCATTTTCCACTTCTTTTCCTTTCCATCCATTTTCCTTCTTCAACCAAGTAGAGGAAAAATCCTTATTTTCCTCTAAACTTTTCCTTTCCACTCTTTTTCCATCATTTTCCCCTCCAACCAAGCAGGATGTAAGTATCTCAAATAGGCATAAGCCTTTTAATTGAATGTCATTTAAATGAGTGTGAAATATACTTTCATAATTTGCATAATTTAATTTAATAAGATAAGTTTTCTTTTTTATTATCAAAAAGGTAATCTAGATTATTATTAAACACTTCAAATAAATGATATACCAATATATTTAAACATGGTTAATTAATTTATTTAACACTTCATTTTATAATAATTATTAAAATAATTTAATAAATCAAAACACTTAAATACAAGTGTTGCAAAATTATTAGCTTTGAGTTAATATTTGTTAATGAAGTTGGATTAAAATAAAACTAGAACACTCTTAATAATTAAAAGCATAGATTTGAATTAACAACACATATTAAAGATAAAGCTTAAATTTAGATGCAATCATTTACTAAATTCCCTTAAAGAATGCATTTTACAAACATCATACACGTAAATCTGTCACATCCTAATTTAAGGTGCAACCGTTGTTGGAAGACATCTAGTGATGACAACCTACAAGCCTGACACAATTTGACAATGCATAAATTCCATTGCTCAAAGAAAAATGAAGACTGAAAATCCATTTAAAATGTTTGAAGAATCAGGTTCACCAAGAAAAAGTTTTATCAAATTTCAACCGAGTCTCCTATGTTTTTCAGACATTTCTAGGGCCACATGCTCTTCCAACAGTCTATAAAATCAGTTTTAGAGATTCTCACATATTTACTAGATACCAAAATAATTACAATAATTCAAGATCGACTTTACCCATGCATAGGTAGACTTTGCAACTACCAATTGAATATCCTAGCTTTATGTCTTCAGTTCTTGTCTTGAAATATTTGTGACATCCAGTAAACCTGAAACTAAAACATTTCTTTCCAAGAAAATGTAATGAGTTTCAATGAAACCCAATTAGTAAATCACTTACTCTAAATACTATTTACATCATATGGTGCACATACAATTTTAATAAAATACAATTTATAGTTCAACCAATTCAGACTACTGACTAACTAGGTATAATAGCCATAAATTTATGTAGCGGCAACCTTAATCAGTAATTAAATAGTCATACTCATAATGAATGTGTTACTCTATATATATATATATATATAAAGGATCATTAACTATTCAAGGCAATCAATATGAAGAGCCACCATATTGGTAGTTTCCAAACACATCAATTTAAAGTCTAAATATATGAGAAAATTGTTACTTTTGTAATCACAATCAAACAATAAGAATGGCTTACTGACATTCTTTGGCAAACAAAGACATTTGAATTAAAGCATTCAAGTTAAACACTTTCAATTCAATCAATTGAAGGCATACAAATGAACTGAGAGTTGGATATATGAGCAAGTTTCTTTAGGCAGCTTACCATTCAGTTTATAAATTAATATCAGAGCTCCAATCACCTTATCCCTCCAACAGATATTCTTCCCCTTTCTCTCTGATAGATTTCATGGTCATGGCAGTATTAGTATATATTTTTAGGAAAAATGCTTTTGACAGTTTCTTAAAGGACTCGCCTCATGAATCCAATTTTCAATTCATACATAACTTATCAAAACACACAAATCACGATAGTTCAATGATCAAGTTCACATTCAATTAACTAGCTAGCTCATTGCACAACCAATCATTTCCTCATTCAAAAGGTCATTCCAAGTTTTAATTTATATTTGTTGGTTTCTTGAAGAATCTTTCAAGGATCCTTTCTTGGTCACTCCATTAACTAATCATTCCACTACACTACTCCACTTTAAAGGGATTCCAAATAAAACATGTGCATAACTACCCTTCATTTATGCATACTTGTTCACATAAACATTACAATTCAAAATGTAAACTTAAGAGGAATACATATAACATTTAATCAAATATCATCACCAAAGATAACTAAACTCACATTTCTATGTGACAAATCAATAAATAAACACTAATAAAAGAATGGGTTATTTATTTACATGGTTAACACTTAATTGTTTCCATGAGACTATTCTATTTAAGGAAAGTTCAATATCCAACTAATCCTATTCCCCACACGTATGCATGTACAAAATTTCATTATAATGCCAATTCAACATTAGATCACTTGTCCCTTTTAATCATGTCATTGATGTGTAGTTTGTTTAAATATCTGCAAGTGCACTACATAGTTATAGCTAGTACCGGCAAATACGAGTCGATCCCACAGAGAAGTTAATATTAATTACTAAAATCTTTACAACTCAACTATCCAAATTTATTGAGAAAAGAGCAAGTAATA
>JANHAO010017911.1:0-13802 GCA_026873985.1 Saraca asoca
TTTATTGATCTTTAGATTGAATGATACTATATTTTTTAAACTACTATTTTCATTATTTTAATTACTTGATGTATATTATTGATATACTAATGTTAATAACAGGTAATTTAAAATTTATATTTACTTATTATACTTAATTTATGTCAATTAAATATGCTTTTTAAACTTAAATTTACTATTTTTCCTCTTTATTGTATTGATCTCCCAATCTTCTTTTGTATTTTTTTGTCTCTTTCTCCTTTCCTCGCTTCGTTATCCGCCGGCCACTCTCTGTCCTTCTCATCCCAAACTTCTGAAGCTTCTTCTCCCTCTCAACTTCGTCTTCTCTCTTCGACCATTGCCGAGTTGTCCCCTGAGCTCCCTCCCTCCCAATCCCTCTTCACCTCAACCTTACACCATTGACCCAGCCTGCATTAATCGTCCTTCGTCTCACTTCCCTTCTTTTTCTAATATCTCTCCTCGATCTCTTATTTAAATCGTCACCATTCCTCGTCTCAATTCCCTTCCTTTTCTAATCTGTCGCTTAATCTCACTCTCTTTCTTATCTAAATCAATCCTCGTCATCATTCCCCATCAGCTCTAGGGAAAAGAAAAGAAAGGAAAGAACAAGAAAAAAACGAAAGGATAATATAGTAACGTCATGATTAATTTTTGAAGTAAATTATAATAAATGATATAAAGGAATAAAAGGAGAACATTTCTAATATTTCTCTGGATGAACGTCTAAATTTTAAATTACAAAGAATATTTATGTATTTTTTTAATTTTAAGAAAAATTAAAATATTTTTTAAATTAAGTATTACAATGTAATAAATTGGTTAATTCACATGGGATCATTGATAAATTTTTGATCTGGGATTAAAATTAACACTCGATGCTATGATAAATGGACGTGACAAAAATGTAGTTGGGAATGTGTCCAGCCTTAACCCATTGAACTAACTTTGGAAGACGGTGTTGGCCAATTTTGACCATTCTTAAGGGGTTCAGATTGTAAAAGAGTTGACCCGAATGCATCATGCATATGGATTTGGTTTGTAAGTCTACCGTGACCCGCTTGCAAGGAATATTAATGAGATGATGTTTAAGTTCCCTCAAATAAAAGGACATTTACCGGCCAACCCTTTTTAATAATTTAGTATAAAATTAAAATTTTGAATTAATTAATTACATACAATATATGTAGGAACGAAAAATAATTAATAAAAATAATAAAACTTATCAAAACATTTAACAATGATTAAACAAATATAAATGAAATGAATAATATTATTAAATTTGATAAACATGGTATGCGGGTTGATGCAATGCTCACAGCCCATATAACATGCTCATTATACGAATTTTATTTAATCTAAGCTTTTTAGACAGATTGATCATGTCATGTCAACTTAGTTAATAAATAGATTGACATAAAATAACATAAATAATTATTATTATATCTAAAATTGTAAGTTGTAGTTTAAAAAAAATGTATATATATTTACTTTCTACAATTAATTGTAATGTAATTTTATATGTTGGAATTGTTGTATAATTAATTTATTATTAATTATATTAAATATATATTTTTTAATAAATATAATAAGTAGACATCTATCCATGCATCTCTATTCTATTAGATAATCAATTCCTTATGATTATTATTGTAGGAAATACTCTTTCCATTATTGTTATCAATTAATGTTTTAAAAATTGGATCAAACAGTAAATCAAAAAATCTATAAAATCATAATTTGTTTGATTCAATCAGTTAAATTAATGATCAAACTGCATGATATTATAAATATAAATTTATTAAAAATTTAAATAATAATTAATTTACATGATAAATATAAACTCATATTTTATATAAAATAATAAAATATTAAAACAAATTAAATAAATTAGTAAATTTTTAGTCAATTAAATATTAAATTTATTTTTTAGTTAATTTTTGATTATATATAAACTCATTTGACAAACCAATCTTAAAAAAAAAAAAGTCTAAAAACAAAAAAAATAATCAATTTTTTGATTTTTTTCGATTCTTATTAATTCCTATCAACTGTAAAAATAATTTTTTATGTTAACTCAAATCAGATGGAATCAGATAATTGATTGGTTGCACCATCTTATTTTCAAATCATTGAATTTAAAAGGTATAATCTGTATGATGTGCTGATTTATTTTATTTTATTTTTTAAATTAATGTTATTAAATGACGAACCTTTAAATAACACAAAGTAAGGTTCGGCAAGGTTCATATAATTCTACTTACATATCTCACAAGATCTTTCTATAATCCATTACATTAGTTATGAATTATTATACATGAAAAATTTTCTGCATTTGGAAAATTTTTTAAATAAACATTATCTATAAAAATATTATTATTTAAAGAACTAATTGTGTGATTTGAATTTTTTTATCATGTTATTTAATGCCTTTAATTTATAATATATGTAATTATTATTAGGTCTTCATTTGGAAGCTTCAATTATTTTGGTCAAAATCAAATCTTCAATGTAATCTATGTTAAATCTTTTTATATTCCAATTGCAATTATGGGTCCTCCTTACTATAAGCAAAGGCATATATTTTATTCAAATAGTCCACAAGAATTTACATCAATGAATCCGGTTCTGCCTACTTTCCATTTGTCCACAACAAGTTTTTTGACTTTCAGTACCTTATCTGATTTTCACACTTGTAAGATTTTCTTTGCCTTCCTTCTTTCTGGCATTGGTTAATTTCGAAGAAAAATACTCCAACTACCCTTTAAATTTGATAAATTTTATATATATTTTTATTTTAAAAACATATATTTTTTAAAAGATAGAAAACATTATACTTAAATTTTAATTTTAATGAGGAGAAAACATATTATAGAAGTTCAAATTAAATAATACATATACTTTGAATATTTTATTATTAAAGATATTCAAATTTTAAATAAAATCAAATGACTAAAATAAGTCTAACAAATATATTTTTATTTTTATTTTAATTTTATAGATTTTGAAAATATAAAGAAATTTAATGTAAGTTTTAAACATGTTTAGGTAATTTTTTTTAAAGTTTAGACAAGATCAAAATATTTTTCTCTATGATATATATATATGTATATGTGGATGTTGTTGTTGGTATTATTATTATTATTATTATTATTGAAATTGATTTGTGTGTTATATGTTTATTTATTGTTTCTTGCTATGATATGAGGAGTAGGAATTTTCATATATACGTTATTTTTTACTTATAGAATTTAGATATTTCACCCAGAGGAGTTATCCCAATTAATTCCATTTTCATCGCATAGAGAAATATTTATCCTAAAAAACTAATGTTGAAAATGATTTTATGTGACAATTAATTTACGAATTCATCTTTTATTTATTCCAACTTATTTATAAAAACAAATCCGAGAGACAAATGATAATTAGAATATATAATAACAATTTGAAGCATGATATTTGCCCATATGAATATACCACATAGCAATTTCTATTTCACAGTGTTGGTATCAAAGTTCAAACTACGTCTCACTCGTAGGTGAAAGTCCAATTATATTTGTTCTAATTTACTTTATTTTTTTTATTTATTTTGGAGATTTATGTAAATGTGCAAAACTCTCAAAGAAATTACGACATAGTTTTGATGGTTTAATAAAATGTACCAAAGTGTATTAAAATCGAGGAGTGAGAGAATCGACTATACAGATATTGAACTTTTGACTTTGTAACACACACCTTAACGTTGAGTTTAAGACCGATAATACTCCAACTACTTATTCCATTTGGTAAAGTTTTTCTTGCAGTAGATTAAGAAGAAAAAAAGTTTTGAACCATTGTGTTAAACCCAACCAAATCAAGAAAAGTGCATTAGTTTTGATTAATTTTTTTAGTTAACAGAAATTTTAATTCTTATAATTTTATTCAATTTATAATTCAATTTTTATAGTTTTATTTTATATAATTATATTTTAAAATTTAAAATAATCTGTAATTAAATTATTATTTTTAACTCGTATTAAATCTAAATAATAAAATAATTTAAAATATAATTAAAATTTATTTTTTTATTTTATGTAATTATTTTTTAAAATTTAAAATAATCTTTAATTTAGTCCTTATCTTTAATTCGTATTAAATTTAAATAATAGAATAATTTAGAATCTAATTAAAATTTATTTTTTATTTTATTTATCATTTTCTATTAATATTTTTAGGAAATAAATTCAACATTTTTAATTTTTCATGAAGATTCTTTTTTTATTTTCTAAAAATTAATAAATAAATTTTGATGAAATACACATAATAAATCAGTAAAATATAATATCAATATATAATTTAACAGATACATAATTTTTTTAGCTAGATTTAATATCAATTGATAATAAAAATTTAATTATAAATAATTTTAAATTTTAAAATATAATTACATAAAATAAAATTATAAAAATTAAATTATGAATTTAATAAAACTATAAATTATCCTAATTTTCCTCACTTACGAAGCATCAAACATGGCTTGATGATCGCTTGAGCCTTGAACTAAACACTCTTTGTTGGAAGATAAATAATGGGTGTCCCAATTATTATGGCGACCAGGATAAGCGACCTTCCAAGTTCCAATAGAGTCATCTTCTTCAAAAGACAAAGAAAAAAAAAATTAAAAGGTCAAATAATTGGGTCCATCTAGACTCTTTATTTTCGTAGTCAAGTCCTTGCAACATACCTTCTCATGCCTAGCAGAGCAAAGATACACCCTTATTTTCTATTATTAAGTAGGAAGAGAGGTTCCTCTTCATTTTTCCATATTATCTAAAGGATTTAGTTTGTTTATTTTGGTATTGTTAAAGTGCTTTAACAGTCAAAATACCTTTAGCTTAGCTCATGGATTCTAAAAAATATTAATGGGTTTTAGATAAATTAAAAAAATGGGTCAAACCACATAGAGTTTTAGTTTTTTTTATTCTCTAAAATCAAAGGTGTTTGGTAAATATATTTTAAGGTAAAAGCAACTCAAGCGATCATGTTTCTCTAATATTTTATAAACCCTAAAAAATCTTGAAAGCAAGTTGTTATTTTTTTATTTCTTTTATTTTTTATGCATTAATTAGAATATACAATATTAAAAGAGTATAATCATTATCAGAAATTTTATCCATTTATTATTTATTAGTGCTATTTGAATATCATATTTTTAAGATAAAGTAATCAATACTTGAGAAAAGAAAAATAATGGAAAATAAAAGAAAAGTTATAATATTTTTATTTCACCAATATTAAATATTATATTAGTAACTTTTCTATCATTTTTTCTTTCAAAACAACTAATCATGCAAGATTGGATAATATATATGTGGAGTTTAATTAAATCTCTTGAGAGGTACAAAAATCTCTCATATTGTCCACCATAAGTGACCCTATAAAGTTACAAACTATATAATATATATATGAAAATTAGTACAATAGTGCTATGTTATAGGAAAGGCAGAAGAGGGGACCCTTTTTTCACCTTTTCCTCAACTTTATTATTACTATGGATATCATTCTAGTTACCACTTGAATATATTTTATAGCCATAATTGTCAATTTCTGGTCAAATCCATCTCATAAAGAAAGCATTTTTTTTCCTACAAAAAAAGAAGAAAGCACCAGCAAATTGCTAATGCAAGTCAAGATAGTATCAACGAGTTTGGGCAAAAGGGCAATGGGGTCCAAACTTGGAACTAATGATTTTTGCAATTGATCATATTCATTATAAATTTAATGAAAAATATAGACATAATAATAATATAGTGAAATTTCAGTGTATCAATTTAAATATAAATATTATATTTATTCTTTTTTAAATTTACGATAAATATAATCTATAAATTTTTTTTTTTATCAAAGCAGTGAGACGAATGTGATAACCTTGACCATATAACACGGGGTTATGGAAAGATTGGCTGAATGAATTGACCAACAACAATGCTTGTTATGGTCTGTGGATGACAAGAGTGCTCAGCAGCACTAAGTTGGATGGACCAGCAATGCTTGCTGGGTTTTCTTTTCCATTCAACACTTCTTTTGCACTTAAAGGAACACCTTTAAGGGTCATAAATAGATTTTGTACAAAAAAAAAATTGTGTTAGAAAAATGGATGATTTTGTCTGAATGTTTAAAAGTGTGATTATGAAAGATTAACAATTTGAGAAAGGGAGAAAATACTGTAAGTTGGGATATTTCAAAGTCGTTTTATTGAGAAATTGATAGAAATAGCAATATAAAAGTAATGGGAATTAATCTAAATTATATATTTAGTCTCACCATAATTTGAAGGTAAAAAAAAAAAAATCCTTTTAACCCTCTTTTAAGATATGCTTATTTATTACATCAAACTTAGAACTAAACAAATATTATCCTCATGACTAGGTAACATTAACCATTTTGTTCAATTTAATGGAGCTCGTTCAAACGGGCTTTTTCAATTGGGTTGGCCCAAATTGGGTCACATATAAAAAGACGAGTTTACTTGATAAGACAGAGAAAAAAAAAAGGGGTTAAATGAATATTTGATCCTTCTCAAATATGAATTGATTGATTTAGTCCCTTAATTCAAAAACCTTGATTTTGATTCCTGTAAAATTAAAATTGAATCAATTTTGATCCAAAGATGTTACTCTTTTTTGTTCCATGATATTTCTTTTGTTCAATCACTCATGAAAATGCCTATGTGACTTACCAATTACAAAAGTGATGGCAAATATTTAGCTTATTAATTGTGCAGATTACCGACTTCAACTTAGGGCTTCTTCAATTTAATGACAGAACATTCATGATTAGAGGCCACCTTAAAAATATTTATTGTTATATATGAAAATTGGCATTTCAATTATTTATGAAAGATAAGCGGTTAGATTAAAATTGCTACAATTTATATTTTATAGGGATTCAAATCAAGATTTTTAAATTAAAGCAATTAAAATTACTTAATTCGTGTTTCAGGAGGATTGAAATTGTATTTAAACCTAAATAGTAGTATTATGAGTACGATTGAGCAAAATCTGTTCAATTTTTTCAATTGAAAATTAGCAATTAATTATAATTTTAAAATTAAACCAATTAAGAATGAATGATATTTGCTTAAAAAATGATTAAGACTGATTATGGTTATGGTTTAAAAGATTGTTAATCACTCTAAAACAATACCATTACAATTTTGTAAAATAACAATTGAAAATATGAGAATTTTAGTGGACTAAGTACATGGAGACTTAAAATTGTAGAACTAAGTTTTTTGTTTAGAATACCTACAATATTCTTCTTTTCTATTTCCTTTCTTGTAATTTTATTTACAATTATCAAATATGAAAAGATCTAGGAAAATAAAAGCAAAGAGGTAAAAAAAAGATGATTGGTTATGCATATAATTTTGACTCTAAATAATTTTCTCTATTAACATAAAAAAAGAATAAATTTCTTGATTTTATCAAAATTCTGCTTAAATCTGAATTGCTCATGGCCACCCTTCCCTAAAGGAGTTAGGTAAGCCTCCAACTACGGGATTTCAAGCTATACATCTCATTGCCTACTAAACTATTAAATGCGTAAGTATTGAAGAAAAGATCGTTTGTAAAAACATGATACATTGAAATTCCAATGACTAGATATCAGGCCACACACCTTGTTCTAATTTGCTGTTGCTAGTTCTCTAATTAGTTCCTTTAGAGTTGTTGTATGACTGTATATGCAAAACATGATAAACCCCAAATAGGGTGAGATAGCATTTCAGTGAATACAATTTTCACTTATTCAAAAGTAGGAGTGCAATGCAACAATGACAGAAATAAGATTAATAATTTACTTAAAGCTTGTCATACAAAAGTATACTTTTATGAATGATTGAAAACCTTTTCGAAATCTTTTCTTTAAAACCCTACTGCATATATTTGAAAACCTGAGAGACAGATGACAATGCCTATTGGATATGGTCTCTGGTTAGGCTTGGACCAAGGTCAAATTTCTAATCCAATCATTATAAACTGTAATTTCCAAGATTTATCTATGTTTCAAAGGGTTAAACCTTAGACTTGAATTGATATATGTATTGATCACCAGCATTTTAAGGCTACTCCTTCAAACCATGTACCTCTACAACTTTAGGTATCCATGTTGTATAACTAGGTGCACCTATATCTTTAGAATTATTGAAGGCCATGATGTCTATCTATATCTCCCATAGTAAGTAAAACCTGAGTCAGAAAATCAAAATAAATTTTATTCAAACAACTCATTTCTTCTCTTCCTTTTGTTAAAATGGCTCCATATGGAACCCAATTCCTTTCTTCCTTCATTTCTTTCTTTCTAAAATGAATTTTCTATTTTTCTTATTCTAGAAGCCTTATGTAAATACTACTAAAATAATACTTATAACAAAGAGTTAACAAGGAATTAATAAGATAAAATTGGTATAAATAGAAATTCTTACTAAAACCAAATAGCATGAGAAAATATTTCAAAACATATATGCTACTAATATATGTAACTATTAGTATTCAACTATCCCAACCATTATACTTACGCCTTTCTTTTCTCTTCACTTTTCTTCTTATTCTTTTATTAACTAATTGTGACTCTTATCTTTCTCTATTTATGTTTTTGGTTCAACTGGATTTCTAGTGCCTAAGTTACTTTCTCTTCCCATCCTTTTCTCATCTGATTTAATCTGAAATCTTGTTACTAAATTCCTCTCCAACATCCTATGTATCAACTTGATTCCATAGTTATCTCTAAGCTTTCCAAAACTTTGAGTTTCTTTACTCATCTTTCAATTCCATAAGTCACTTCCTTAACCTTATTGCCCATTTATTGAACTTACCCAGTGTCTCATCTCATCCTTATTATAATGCCTAAATGCATCCCTCAATCCTCGATTTCATTCGTAGTCTTTTCATTATATTAACCCTTTAACTTATCCATCTATTCTTATATCAACTCTTTACTCAAATTGTACCTAATTGATATGTCCTATAACTTCCTATGTTTCTTCCACCATAAAATTCTCTATGCTCTCCTTTAAGAGGATGATAGATATACTTACCTTATGGTCTAAATATTCTTAAGGCTGTAATGTACTCTAATTTTATCCCATGATCAATTTCAATCTTTGAGCACCTAATAGACCTTATATTTGCCAAGTAACTTTATGAAAACTTAAACTAATTAACAAATGTTTTATAGTTATTGAAGCCCAAAATTTCTATTTATTTATCATTGGAGTCTTATAATTTGATTATAAGCAACAAGAGTTAAACCTTCTAAGAGAGTCTTAGATTAGTTGATCCTTACTTTATTGATACCATTGAATACTTTGAAGGTCATTGATCTCCTTTTTCACCCATTTTTCTTCTTTTTCTTCTACTTATTCTTTAACTCTTTTTTTTTCTTTTGTTGTTTTCCCTTCTATCTTCATGAAAACCTCCCCAAGCCCTAGGCCAAGAAAGCTCTAAACTCCCTCTCCCCGTCTCTCCTGGTCCTTTTCTCTCTCTTGCTCGATGGCTCTAGTAGATTTTTAAAATTTGTGAGGTCCAATAAGGATGATTTATTCCATCAAAGCCCTCAAAACAAAAGTTGATCTTCATGCAATTTGATTGATAAACTCTTCTAGACTTTCTCTACTTGTTCAGAGCATCAAATTGTTTAAAGGACCCTTTTTTCTTATATACTATTGCGTTTGCCTCAATTGTCCCCTCGTGGTAAAAGCTTAAGATCAATTTTCATAGCATTACGAGTTTAATATTTCTAAACAGTTAATAACATATTAAATTATTAAATAATTGACTAAGAATGATCAAAATTAAAAAAAAAAAAATTCTTAACCATTCATAACCAATCTGTACTCCTTTCTATTTGTGACAATTTTTCTAACCTATTTTTCAGGTGATCTTGATAGTACTTACACCATGAGTTACTTATAAAGCAAGCATGCTGAGTCTAGATTAAAGGTTTAGATTTTGAAACATTCACCCTAAAATACTTTTTAAGCTTATAAATATTTTTTTTAGTTTACTGAAATAAAAGATTGAAGCCATACAGATAAAATGATAAGAGAGCAACTATCATAGATCTTACTTAGGTGTATATAAAACTATCATTGATTGACTCTAGAAGCCTTAATTAGCACCCCTTTAAAAAGTTTATAAGCATTTTTATATTTTACAAAACAGTATATTTCTAAAAAAAATTGTATAAAAATGCATCATATCTTAACATTTATTGACAGTGGATTTTGGTTCAGTCTCAAATCCAGCCAATCAGAGGAGTTTTAAGGACTCAAACTGCTTTCTAGTTGAACTAATAGAGATGAAGAGGAAAAACAGAGGAAGAACAACAAGCACTCAAGGGATTTTTAATGTGGTTAGGACAAAATCGAACGGCACCGGTTTCTACGTCCATGGTAGCGTTTTAGTAATTTGGAGAGAATTTTATAGAGTTTCTGTATGCAGATTTCACCCTTTTTTACAATGATCTCTCTCTTCTTATTTATAGAGGCTAGGGAGGTTACAATCGTAATTACATAATTTATATTTCTATTATATCAAAATAAATATACAAGATAGTTTAAATTACTGCAAAATAGCTTCTCCAGGCTGTTGGCTAACTTTTGAAGTTTCACTTTCTACGAGTGGGCCCTACACGCTACTTCTTGCAGACTGACCCCACGAATCAAGTCTGAGAGGGTTGCTACTTTAGGTTTACCTTTAGCACCCTCGTTGCTGAGCATGATACTGTGTCTATGTGTTGGGACTTTATCAGGGTCATTATTGACCTTCGGTCAGTGAGGATGAACTTCGCAAACTTGCCTTTGGCAATGTGAGCTCACGTATGGCAAGTTGCTCGCTATGTGAGCCAGGACTCGTCCTTTAGTGAGCTGGGGCTTCTGCCTCATTCTGTTGCTTGTGTAGCTGATAATTTAGCAAGTTTAGCTCCTTTCTCACTTAGTCTAATCTATTGTCGGGCATTTGCCAGCCCATTTCATAGAACTGAAAAATGCCTATAACATAAGCCTTTAACTTTCAGCTCGCTTTGCGGGCTGGGAGTTAAAATAGTTTTGCTGGCAAAGGGCTTCCTTCATGGATTACTGCATAGTCAAAGTCTTTAGTCAGCCTATCATTTCATCTAATCCAGGCCATACCTCCTATTGTACGTGCTTCACAGCCATTGGCGGGTCTTCCTCATTTTCTTCCAAAGCATTTAATGGAAGTGGTTGGGATACTTTCTTGGACTCTTTGGTGAGACCAAGTTAGTCTATTTAAAGCATGAGAAGTTCTTCTTCCTTCATCCATTGAGTGAACTGATGGGTGCCTCAGATAAGCCCTCCATATTTTTGACGATATGCCTTTTCGATGAGGCGTGTATGATTTACTGCATAGGAAGCCTTTACGAGTAATCCTTCTTCGAGGATTTAAGAGGATTTTATATAGATCTTGGATTATTTCTTCACTGTGATGCCATGGGGTTTTGCCTTTCTGGCCATTTCCGCTAGCTACTTTTGATTTTTAGTGCTGGACAGAGAGCTGGAAAGGGGCTCTAAACTAAGAAGGGTGACTAAAAGAAGATTGAGGAGCAAGCATGCCTGTCAACCTTCGTGCTGGTGCTGGTTGGAGTTCATCTCCACGAGGCCAGTCTTCTCCCTAGAATGTAATAACCGTAGGCTTCTTCTATTTTAATTTGTATTTTGAACCACAATGATGTAAATTCACCTCGTTGAATGAGGCTTTTAATAAATAATTTTTTTTCATATTTATAGAATGTTATATTGTGTTTGAATATTCTGCACATCACAAATGATAGTATGAATGTCTACAAATCATAGTAAAATGAGATACTTGAATAATTAATTAGTCGTGCTTCTTGGTGAGCAATGAGCTGGGTATCAAGGTACCTTAGTTGTCAATGAATAGTTCACCGGTAGGTCGCATGAGAGCTACGCCTAGTGAGAAGTCACATGCGGGCTGTGAATTATTAGGTCACGAACACATGGTACCTAAGCAAATTGGCTATATGAGCCAAGTGGCATGCATACGGTGCTTGAGGAAGTTGGTCATGTGCACAAGTAGTAAAAAGGCTGTGTGCACACGATGCCTAAGAAAGTTAGTCATATGCACGAGCTGAAGATCGCATACATATGGTGCCTAAGAAAGTTAATCATATGCATGGTGAGGTCACATGCAGATGGTGCCTGAGAAAATTGGTTATGTGTATGATGAGGCAGCGTGCATATGATGCCTAAGAAAGTTGATCACATGCACAAGTAGGAAGTCACATGCATACGGTGCCTAAGAAAGGTAGTCATATGCATAACGAGGTTGCATGCACATGGTGCTTGAGAAAGTTGGTCATGTGCATGATGAGGCAGTGTGCATATGGTGCCTAAGAAAGTTGGTTAGATGCACAAGTAAGAAGTTGCATGCATACAATGCCTGAGAAAGTTAGTCGTATGCACGGCGAGGTCGTATGCATATGGTGCCTAAGAAAGTTAGTCATGTGCATGATGAGGTAGCATGCATATGGTGCCTAAGAAAGTTGGTCATATGGATGCTAGATTGCATTAGGATGGTGATGAAAAGTAGGTCGTTCTAATGCAATAGCAATTTAACCTAAAACTTAAAAGGATACAGTCACAAGCTAAAATGGGGGAACTTGCATCTCAGAAGCTAGCTTCCAAGCTAACATTTTGTTGAGAATTCATTTAAAGTTTATTCATGTATAAAAATTTGAGCCGTTTCTACATGCATCATTATAAGATAAGATATAGTTCTCACTATAGCCGACTGCTCTTGCTCGGGATCCCGTTGAGGCTGAGAGGATTACTATCTCGTGGGTTGCAGCATGTTCTCTTTTAGGTGGCCCTTCTTGATCAGATCTTCGATCGTGTCTCTGAGAGCTCGGTAATCTAAAGTGTTGTGCCTGACTTCATTGTGGTAGGTGCAAAATTTATTGGTGTTTCTATTCCTATAAGGAGTCTTTAATGGGTCGTTTGGTAAAGGAATTCTTTTTACTTTCCCAGGAATCTTAACTTATGAATCCTATGTTCCCATGTTTAGTGTGCTTTTTTAAAAAATACATTCTCAAGAAAACTAGTATTCCCAAGAATGTCTTTTGGCTAAGTTTCCCCTGAAAACATTCCCATGTGAAAGGGTGGGAATCCTAGTTTCCCATGGATATGAGAATGTTTTTTAAGTGTAAGAAGACATATATACCCTTTATTAATGGCATAATTATAATATTCTAAAAAATAAAACATTGACATTTCTCTACACTCTCACTTTCTCTCTAATTCTCTCTCTCACTTTCTTTCTCATCCTCTCTCTCACTTTCTTTCTCACACTTTCTCTCTCATCCTTTCTCTCACACTTTTTTCTCATCCTTTCTTTCATACTTTCTCTCTCATCCCCTCTCTCACTCTCTCTTTTATTCTCTTTCTCACTTTCTCTCTCATGCTTTCTCTCACTTTTAATCATAAAAAAATTAAAAGTTACAAAGCATAAAAAAAAATAAATACATAATTTTTTAAAAATAAATGTTCATTAATTATATGAAGTAACTTTTTTTAATTTAAAATAGATAGGGGTGTTTTTGACAATAATGCCAAGATGCTTAGGAAAGTTGCATTAGAACCAAACATGGGGACAGCCTGTTTGAAAGTGTTTTCAGGTGTTTTTGTTTTATTGTTTTTAAAAACTATTTTTAAAAATTATTTTTTTAGAACTAAAAAATAAAAAACTTGTTTGGATGTAAATTTTGAAAACAAATATTTTCTTTATTTT
>JANHAO010017912.1:0-13796 GCA_026873985.1 Saraca asoca
TGTTTGGGACCTACAATCGAGAAACAACCTCTCCCACAGAAACTCAAGGTGCCTGCCATCCTGCTATACGAGGGGAACAGCGACCCAAACGATCATCTGGACGTAATCAACACACAAATGGACCTCCAGACGATCGAACCCCTAATGAAGTGCCATGTCTTTCCCGCCACATTAGGGGCGGCACCTCGCGTTTGGCTCAGACGCCTCCCCGTGTGCAATATTGGCAACTGGGAGGATTGTCAGAAGAAATTCATTGACCAATATTGAGCCCTAAAGAGACAACTCGTGCCTTCCTGCCATCTTGCGATGATTTTCCAACATAGGGACGAGCCGCTCAAAGATTACATAGCTCAATTTAGGCATGAGGCCAACTCCGTGGAAGACCCCTCAGAGGAGAGCATTTTGACAGCCATCTCAATGGGACTTCACAAAGACGGCAAACTATACAGAAGCCTCTACAAGTCCCCTGCTCTAGATCTTGTTGAATTCTATGATTGGGTGACCAAGCAAGTAAGGTAGGAAGAAACCTTTGGAACGAAGGAACCCAAGGGCAAAATGGGCCAAAGTGATCCCGCTGCGAGTAAAAAGAGGAGTGGCGAGAATCATAACGACCCTCCTCCTCATCTTACAAAGAAGACAAAACCTCAACGACCCAGAGACCACTTCGAGAGCTACAACATCCTGACAGATGCACAGGATAAAATCTTCGCCACAGAAAGGCATAACGAGGACTTCGAAAAACTTTGGCCAATGAGGATACCCGCCAAGTCCAGGGATCAGAATAGATTTTATGCCTATCATTACGAGGCTGGGCACACCACCTCAGAGTGTCATGCTCTGAAAAATGCCATTGAATGCCTCATCAGAAAGGGCTGCTTACAGGATTATGTAGTGGAGCCCTCCAGGCAATGCGCCCAACAGGCCCAACGAGTAGTCACCCAAGAGCCTGAGCCCTCCGTCAAAACCATATTTTGATCCTTCACTAATTTGTACCGGTTGTGGTATTTCAAAATTAATGAAAAATTGCCGATTGGCTAAACACCATCAAGAAAAAGTTTCTCTTTGCTTTTGCATTCTCGCTACAGTGAACATATCTCACCTTGCTATAGCGAACGGTTCTCACCTCACTACAGCATTCTCGCTACAGCAAATGGTTTCCACCTCGCCGTTGTCAAAGTAATATCATTACCACCTGCAACTTAGATGCGGATGAGTTTTTCAACTCTCATATATGGACATACTTCTCGCAATCTCTCAAGCACAACTCACTCGTAACCTCATTCGCAGCAGATTGAGTAGACTAAAAAATAAAGCACGACCGATTGGATAGAAAGAGAAGTTCTCATTGATCATCACAAATTTACATACAACAATACATGAAGTATTTGCTACATACATCGGAAAGGGGAAGAACCCATTCTAAGAAACCTCGACAAGCGAGGTGAGGGTTCTGCAGGGAGAAAGGCCAGTCTCTAAGCCTACTCCTGGCATTAGAGCAGCAGCCCATAGTCCCTTCTGCTTATTCCTCCACCGTCATGCCTATCTGGGTCAGAACCAGAGCATCCCCTGGAACCAGCAGGCCGGGTAGTAGAGCTACCAACGACGGCTAGAGGGGGTGGCTAGAAGACACCGTGAAAGTCCCGCTAGGTCGATTCTGTGCCGAGGCCACGTGCAACGGGCCATCCATGTCTCCCACCACCATGCAACAGGCCATCCGAGTCTCAACAAGCTTCACCGAAAGCCAAGACACCAAGAAGCTCCAAAAGCTCTTCCATCTCCTCCATCATATTTACCTGAGGCAAAAGAAAGAATACCTCAGGCTATTTATAGACCCGCTCAGCCCTCGGAAGAATCCAGAGGAAATCTAGCCAAACCTTCATCCAAAGGCCCGAAACGAGCGACAGCCAAAAATGGCAAATAGGAGAAAGTATGGCCTAAAGCAAAAATGAAAAGACATTTGACATGATACTTCGATCAAAGAAGGACACTAGCTGAAGATACAAATCCAGCCTCGAAAATACATAACTCCTGGTCCGTAAAGCACACCGAGAGTTAGGGGCTTATGTTGTACACTAAAATTGGCCTCGTGAGGGCAAGTCCCCGAGGAAACGAAGACCAGTCCTCACACTTCGGCAAGAAGCTTTCGGGGAGCTTCAATCGAACCAACAGAAAACAATGACGACAAAGTGCCAAACCCAGCATCGCTTGTTACGATACAATGACGCTGCGAGGTATGGTCCAAGGAACCATACCCCAGTGACAATGCGGCTCAGCGATAAGAGCTCAAGGAATGACTTGGCATAATAATTGATCGCTCTACTCACATTCGCTCTCTCGCTATAGTGACCCTCACGGCATCTCCCACGCAAGGAAATCTCACTTGCAAATAGCGGAATATCTTGCCCGAGATGGTAACAGCTATAAACCTACATGTCGGTCTGAGAAGGCTACTTCCATAACCTACAGCCAGAATGTGGTCTTTTCACTGTCTATTCACATTTATTTGATATAACATAACTGTAGCTAGCAATTAATGCATGTAACCACCCCTTCCTCTATAAATAGGATTGCATTGTTAGCAGAGGGGGGAGGGGAGGCAATCTTGTAAGAAGAACTCCTATAAATTATTCGGTATCAATAAAAATCTCCGTCGTGGACGTAGGGTCCGGTACCACCTGGATTTAGCCGAACCACGTTAAAAACCACTATCTCTTTGGCATTGATTCCCAAAACTCACATCTGGTTGATCGAAGTTCTGGTCCTCTATACGAACTGAATTTCGCCGTCAACAACATTTGAAAGTTGAGGAAAAAAATTTGAAACATAATTTAAACATCCCAAAAATCTTTAGAGTTGAGTTTTGTCAAGAATTTTATCAGGAAAGTTTTTAGCAAATTGAATTGCCCTTTTAATTGGTGTTACAATTCCTTGGAAAATGTTCAAGTATTTGAGATGTTGATCATTAAAACATCATCAATGTTAATAATGATGAAATTTGTATAAGGATTATAAATATTATTCATAATCCTTTGAAACTTTGAGGGGGAATTTTTTTGGCCAAAAGGCATTACATTCCATTTGTATTGAGTGAATGAGATTGTAAATGCAATTTTATACTTATCCTCAAGTTTTATTTGAATTTGCCAAAAACCAGATTTCATATTAAATTTGGAAATTATTTTTGCTAAATTTGAATGATTTAATAAATCCTTTTTCTTAGGATCAGATACCTAATCCATTGGAGAGTGATGAAAACTTGAAGGACCAAGCTAGAGATCACCAAGAGGTTTTGTACCTTCCAATGGAACCCTATGACAAGAGCTAAGGCTAGGAGGATAAGGGAAGGTATTCAAGGGCTATGTCACACACTATGGAGCATACATGAGGAGCAAGTCCTTGGAGATTCAAGAATTATTTGCATTGAAGCCATACCAATCACTTAGGCCATTTGTAGCGTCTAACATGGCAGTCACTTGGATTATCCACATGGCAGCAACATGGTTAATTATTTTTGTCACACTTAGGTGTGACATGGATTATTTATTGTATCATTTTGTGCGTTGTTTTTGTCCTTATCTTTGACACCATTTGGGAGGGCTGAATGGCCTATTTTATGACATGTTTTGAACTTTTATAACAACCTAGGCTTATTTTTATTTTGGATGTTTTGTTTGGTATTTTTGGTAGGCTTGCTTAGGACATTAATCCAACCTATTTTGAGTAAGTAATAGCTAAGAGGGAAGGCTTGTTTCCTTTAGAATTTAGATTACTCATTTTTATGAAATTGAAGAGTGTTCACCTTCTTGAGAGCTTCCTCTCTTAGGGTTCTTCATAAACTTGAGACTTATCAAAGAATTTTTCTTTTTGTGACATCAAATCCATCACTTATCGCTTTCCTTCTACCTATTCTAGAGTATGGCTTAAATATCCTTCTTTTTTTCCTCTTTATTGCTAAATTGGAGAAAAGTCCATAGACATCTCCATGAGAGATCACATTAGAGAGCTTTATTTAAAGGCTTGTAATTAATTACAAGTCTTGGAGTTTCTAATTCAATGTCTATGTTTTTATTTACATAAAAGATAGAATATGACTAATGACTTTTGGATTTTTTGATAATCTCTTTGGCTAAGGGATCGTTGACTTCCTTTTTGTAGTAATCCAAAAGCTTTTGATTTGCTTAAATTGGAAGAGCTTTAGTTGGAATTTGTTTTTCTGAAAAAAAAATTCATATGGTAAATCTACTATACATTGTTTTCTTTTCCAAATCACGTTAGGCATTTTAGAACAAATTTGAGTTTTGATTTTGTTTTCTAAAATTTTGATTTTATTTTGAACAATTGGAGTGGCCAAATGTTGCTCTATCCTTTTGAAGGAAATTTCTTAAAAAAGATAGTTTATTTGTTTTATTTTGTTTTCAACAAGATAAGATCTTTGAAAATAGGTTTTTTGATAAATTTGAAAACAATTTTTTGTCCCAAACTCTCCATTTCTATCCTTTCTCTAGATATTGAAAATGACATAATCTACTGAATGAAAAAAGAAACTAAGATGATTCTACTAGTCATATTTTTAATTAATAGGAAATCTATATTGATTTTGTAAGAATCATTTTCTAAAACAATGTTTGAAAGTTTAAACTAGATTTGAAGCTTGGATCCATTAGCAAACCTAAGACCTTCTTTAGTTTTTCAAAGTATTTCATTGGTATCAATTCCTCTTTGATACAATTAAGATCAACATTTGTATCGAATAATGCAACTATTTTAATTGTATACCTATTCTTGACAATGAGTTTTACTGGGATATACCATTTTTGAATTTTTGCTGAAGATGTAAGTTTGAAAACATTATCATTGATTTTAATATTTTCATCTTCATGTTCTACCATAATTTTTCCCTTTCAAAAATTAGAAAACATTTTATCAAAATGTTTTAAAACCTTTACTTCTTCTTTTAGAAGATTTACTTTGGATTATAAATCTCGTAAAGTAATAAGTTTACATTTTTCTAAATTAAATGTTTCTAAAACAATTTTGAAACTGTAATTATTCATTATAGGCTGTTTGAAAGTAGAACGTTTATCTAAAGTCCTTTTGAACTGTTGGAGGTAACTTCTTTTTTTCATCATTATCTAGCAAGTTGCAGATAAAATTGAAAAGAAGTTCTTATTCCACTGAAAGAACATATAGAACATTTATTTTTTTAGATGAGATTGATTCTTCAAATTTTGAAGAAAAGCAGCTATCATCTACTTGGATTTGCTTATTTTCTTGAACTTGTTCTTCATCTACAGAGGAATCTTCTTCTGTAGACTCTTCAGTGAGTAAATTGTTGATTTGGTTGATGTATCCTTATCAAGTTCAAGTTTTCTAAACTTTTTTATTTAGTCTAAGGTATTTGGCAATGTGATCAAGCCAATTACATCTAAAATAGATTGGTCTTTTGTTTAGATTTGATGGAGGAGTATACCTGGGTTTCCTAGTGAATTTTCTACCTGTGGTTTTGCTCCTACATATTTGGGGTCTTGGATGGGTTTTTGCTTGTTTTTCCCTAGCCTATGTCTTGGTCAAATCTTGATTTACTCTCTGAGCAATTCCACAAACTCTCTAACTAGCCCCATGATCAAGTCTCTTGAATTGTCCTTAGGCAACTCCTTCAGATTTGATCTTAAACACTAACAATGATCCACACAAACCAATTTGATCCAAAGTGTATTCTAGATCCACATAATTTGTAGAACAGGAAAATAAACCACTTAACTAAAAAGGTGCTGGCTCTCTAAGGAATCATAAATTCACTAAGGCAGGGTTGGTGTTTCAATGCAAAGAGGAGATAAGAAGTGAGATCACAAAGAAACATGGCACACAACATATATGCTAAGGCTGAATTGTTCTCCCTTAATTTTGGTTTTGTGTCTCTCCTCTTTAAATAGAAAAGTTTGGAGTACAAGCAAGAGTAAAGAGGCAACATAAATGACATACAAGCCAGGGGCAACACTTGCCCCTTGCTTGTGCCGTCCACTTATAGTGGATGGGCTACATAGCTAATGTAATCCTTTAGATCCAAGGAGTCCACAACCCTTAACCTAATGCTCTTTCTTTTGTTTGCAACAAGCCCAAGAAATTTTCTATGAATTTAAACTCATAAATTCTTTTTTGTAATCATTCTCTCATTATTTTAATTAACTTAAAACAATTTCTAAATAAGAAACCATTCCTCTACTCAAGATCCCCTCTAGTGTTAATATAAATGTTCTTCACCATTTAAATATCAACAATGGAAACTTACTACTATTTAATAATTTTAATCTCCATTAGAATTATTAAATTTTTTATTAATTAACACTTCTAATCACATTAGAAACCTTAATTAGTCATTTCAAATCTTCAAAATGTTCACCCAATTCAGCTCTTGAATTTATAATATTTTGCATTCTAACTTTTCCTTTGACTTTAGATCAAAGAGATTCTATTGTGTGTGACCTATTAGGTTTCTATGCATGTTGGCAATGAATTCATTTACAAGCTTCTACAACCTTAATTAAATTAAAACTCCTTTTAATTCAAACACAATTTCTCCAAATTACTTAAACAAATTCATAAATTAAGATTGGCTTTCATCAAAGCATCATAACTACCTAAATGCCAAGAATAGATTTTTAGAAATCAAAACCTGTCATGACAAGGTATTAGTTCATAATTCAATCCCTTCATCTCTAGATATTCAAAGTGGACATAGTGTATGGTTCAAGTGTTAGTCCTATATATGTCCAATTTAGGATGTGTTTTTGACCATGTGCTATTCCATAATCATTCATATATAAAACTCTTTTTATGTATTATTAATTGATTATACATAAACCTTTTTTTATGTATCAATCAATATATAGGCCTATGATTTTGATCATAGCACAAATGTCAAAATATCTTTATAATATCTTTCCCTTGTTACCAAGAAGGATGAATTCCATATTGATCAATCACTACCTTTATGTACTTCATGGTGTACCCAAAAGTATTTATATATACTCTTTAAGAGTGCAAACCTAAAATAAAATTAAAGTACATAACTTCATACATAAGATACTATATTGATCTCAAGTCCAAGGATCATTTACACTAACTTTCACATGAGAACTCCATTAACACAAGGTAACAATCCATATGGTTTTTCATGGTGGGTCAATCCAATCATATATTATATAGCATATACCCATATGCTTGTCCAAATATCTCTATATCAAATACTGTATGAGATCACTGCACTCTTTCTAAATAATGTGACATAACATATGTTATTTACTTATAAATAATTGATATCCTATTTTCTCAATTTTCTCACAACCAGGGATATTTAGAAATTATTATTATATGTACAAATTATCTCATAACTATAGTCTCCATTGTAATTTATTTGTACACAATTATATTTTCAAGGACTTCATCAAGATAGTATACATATATCAAATAGATATATATATATATATAAGACTAAATTGTTAACGAGACCCAAATATAATGTTTCATTAAATATGCTAAGATATGTAGTATCTGTGTCATTATATCAATTTTCTCAAGGGCATCTTTATACTAACATCATGCATTCAAGTATATATGAGGCATATATGACAAGAAAACTTAGAACATTAACTATTTGACTCAAATTATTGTCATGTTTGTTTCAAGTTATTTGATTAACATTTAAATTAAATGAGTTTACTAATTTGATTTCTCAGTAAACACCATAATTAATCTATTTTGGAAACTAATCATTATTAATTCCTGTTGACTATAATTTTTGGTTCACCCAGATTCCATCAATCAAGTGTAGTTCTTTTATCCCCAAACCGCAATCTGGTTGGATGCTTATTGGATAGATGTAGAAAACAAAGGCAAGAGAGGAAGAACAGGATGATCAAGAGAGATTTTTATGTGGTTCAACTAAAATCAAGCAACACTGGTCCCTATGTCCATGGTACTTCTTATTGCTTCTGGAGAAACTTTTACAAAGTTTCGGTGTGTGAATTCAACCCTACTTACAGTGATCTCCCTCCTCTTATTCATAGAGGCCAGGAGCTTACAATAGTAATTTTACAAGTGGCAAATTTATTACATCAAGCATTAAATATACATGATAGCCTAAACCATTACAAAATGGCTTTTGTTGGTTGCTTTTTGTGGGTGGGCCTCTTTTACTGCCTATTATAAACTGGCTTTATAGGTTGTCTAAGCGGGTGTTTACCCCAGTTCAGTCTCAACAGGGCCTCTAGATGGGCAAGATGATACATTCTACGAGATGGAGCTCTTATCCGTAAGTTGCCACTATCCTTTAGGCAACAAAATTGGACTAGCATTCGACGAAGCAAGCTCATGCTAAGTGAACTACTGGCTAAGCGAGCGGGGACTCTTGGTGAGCCCAAACTTTAGTCTCAGCCTTATTCTATGTCTCAGGCTCATGGCTAGTGAGCTAGTGCTAGTCAGGGGACCTTTATGAGCCAAATTTCTTGGACCTAATCACTACTGGGCCTTCACTAGCCCAATTCGCATTATACCAAAAAATACCCACAACATCAGCCCCCCAACCCTCAATTCACTTTGCGGAATAGGAGTTTGTAATTTACTGGAAAAGTTTCCATTTGCAATTTGCAATGTAGCCAAAGTCTTTATACTGAGACTATCATGTTGTCATTTTAAACTTCAATCTTTTGCTTCATCTGCTCTAAGTCATACTTCTCACTATATGCAATTTATAACTATTGGCATGGTAGACTCGCTTTCTTTGGACCGCTCGATCAAGAACAAGCAATTGTCCTCCAGATTCTTTGAGGAATCGAATTAGTCTATTTAAAGCGTGGAGATCTTCTTGCTTCTCTACAAAAAGACTCAATAAGAGTCTTAATAGAGCCCCCTATATCTCTGATGGTTTGGCTTTCTGATGAGGCATGTGTGGCTTGCTACATACTAGTAGATCTTTCATAGATCTTGGATTACTTCCTCACGGCCTTGCCACAGGCTTAACCTTTCTAGCCATGCTTTTTAGCAACTTTTGAATTACTCTTGGTATATGCTGGAAGGGAGCCATCAGCTAAAGATGATGACATGAAGAAGATTGAGGAGTTGGCACACTCCTTGATCCTCTAGCCAGTGGGAGTTTATCTCCTGGAAGTCGGCTTTCTTTTTATACTTTGACAGCCTTTAGCTTGCTAACTTGTATTTTGATTCTTTTGGCTGTCAATTTACCTCATTGAGTGAGGCTTTTAATGAATGAGCTTTCTTTGTAACTCTTGAATGTTGTGTTGGACGTTCTGCATGTCTCAGATGATAATGTAAATTTTTACAAATCATGAATTATTTAAATAATCAATCAGCTATATTTTTCAGTTAAACAAATCTGGGCACCTATGTGCTTCAAATGAGAAATGTCTAAGTAAGTTACATGAGAGTTATGAATAGTATTTCACATGAAAGCTGCAAACATTATTTTGCATGAAAGCTGCAAGCAATAAGTCGCACGAGAGTCGCAAACAATAGGTCACATGGAAGCTGCAAACAATAGGTCATATAGGAGCTATGAGCTTTAGGTCACCTAAAAGTTGTGCCTTATAGATAGCACCATAGCAATCTTGTTGCTCTGTGGGTGGTATAAGTTTTAATCTTGCTAGCAATTTTGTTGCTCAGGAAAATAATGAGTTTATTTTAGCACCTCTGTGTCTCAGTGAGCTTAAGGTTGTGTTGGATGAGTTTATTTTAGCACCTCCATACCTCAATGAGCTCAAGGCTCTGTTAGAATTGAGTTTATTTTAGCACCTTCATGCCTTAGTGAGCTCAAGACTATGTTGGAATTGAGTTTATTTTAGCACCTCGATGCCTTAGTGAGCTCAAGGTTGCACTAGATGAGTTTATTTTAGCACCTTCGTGCATCAGCAAGCTCAAGGCTACGCTGGATGAGTTTATTTTGGTGCCTCCATGCCTCAGTGAGATCAAGGCTATGCTGGATAAATTTGTTTTAGAACCTCCATGCCTCAATTGACAAGCTGGCAATGATATCTAAACATAGATTTATCAACGTAGAATAACTTTCTCCTTGAGAAGAGTGGCATTTTGCTAAAAATCATCAGACAAATAGATTTGAACCTCATTCATTATCTTCTGAATAGCATTACAACATTAAAATATTGTTCTAATTGAAGGCCCTTGCCTTTGATCAGCAATTCATTGGGGTTGCTGGGGCTGCTCAGAGGGTCAGACTACATATTCTTGCAAGCAACCTCTTTTAATGAGGTTCTCTATGGCATCCCTTAGTGCCCAACATTCTGAGGTATTATGCCCAGTCTCATTATGATAGATGCAAAATTTATCTTTATTGCCCCTAAATCTGCTAGGATTCTAAAGGGGCTTGGGCTTCCCAAAGTCCTCCCTATCTCTTTCTGTTACAAAGATCTTGCCTTGTGTGTCAGACAAGATGCTGTAGCATTCATGGCAACCTTGATGTTGAGGTCATTCGGCTCTTGCCCTCTTCGTGAGCTGGAAATTAGAGTCACAACTATGATTTTCATTGCTCTTCTTTTTGCTTTGAGTGGAGTCATTCACTTTGTCCTTTTGCTTGGATTCCTTTGTGCCAAAAGTCTCCTCCCACCTGATCTTCTTGGTAGCTCGCTCATAGAATTAAACTAGATCCTTTACTGGGGACTTGTAAAGGCTTTTATATAACTTTTCATTTTTTGTGAAGCCCTGTGGAGATCGTCGTCAAGATGTTTCCCTTAAAGGGATTTTCTACGAAATTGGCTTCGTGCCTAAACCTGACTATATAATCCTTTAGCGATTCATACTTATGCTGAAAGATCATTACAAGATGGCAAGGTGGCATGAGCTACCTCTTCAACACTTGGTATTGATCAATGAACTTCTTCTTACACCCTTCTCCACTATTGATACTACGAGTCGATGGGCCTCTGAACCATGCTCAGAGGATGCTTTCCAATATGGCTAGGAAGACATGGCACTTGACTAGAGGATTAATTGTTTGTAGATCCATCTGGACATTGAATACATCCAGGTGGTCACACGGGTCACTATTTCCATCGTATAGTAGAATAGTGGGAACTTTGAGCTTGTGAGGGAGGGGCTACATCTCAATCTCTACTGAAAACAATGAGCTCTCCTCATTGCAAGTTGATTTATTTTGACCTCGAGGGCACTCCTTTAGCTGCTTTAGCCTTTAAAGTACTTCTTTCATCATCAGGTCTTGCATTTTGGACTGCAGGCCAGAGGATTGTTGGCTCTTTCGTCCTCCTTGGTCGTGGGTGCTATGACCTAAAGTATGCCCTTGGTTGGTCTTGTTCAAGCTCTCAACTCAGTGTGAGGCCCCATGTTGCTGACCATCACGGTTCTCATAGGTTTGATGAGTTCTTAGCCTCATCCATTGGTGGAGTGAGCCAAATCAAAGTGTTGATGAGTCCATTTGGCCAACCTTTCCTTCTAAGCTTCTTCACGTAACTACTGGAGCTACGCAATGATCTCCTCTTGCTTTTGTGCTCCTTGGGTCTAAGCTTGAACTAACACTTTAATAGCCTTAGTCAACTCGTTTACCATGTTTTCAAATGTTTGCTAGGATTGGTAGGGTGTTCGTGCCTCATCAATTCTAGGGGCAGCAGCAGGTTGGCAGTGAGTTTCAAGGGATAAACTGGTAGTGTTTCTAGCAATGGGAGTGTCTATTAGTTGGACAATTGGAGTGTTTGAACTCTTAGTGATTCTCCCTCTCCTTATTGTAGCTAAACAAAGAAATAACTAGAAAGTAGATGGGCCCTCCTTCTAGTGTCAAAACGTTAATGGTAATTTTTGGTTCACCCAGATTTCTTTAACCGAGTGTGGTTCTTTTATCCCAAAACTACAATATGGTTGGATGCTTATTAGATAGATGTAGAAAACAAAGGCAAGAAAGGAAGAATAGGATAATCAAGAAAGGTTTTTATGTGGTTCAGCTAAAACTAGGCAGCACCGATCCCTACATCCATGGTAATTATTATTGCTTTTGGAGAAACTTTTACAAAGTTTTGGTGTGTGAATTCAACCCTCTTTACAGTGATCTCCCTCCTCTTATTTATAGAGGCTGGGAGGTTACAATAGTAATTTTACAAGTGGCAAATCTATTACATCAAGCACTACATGTACATGATAGCATAAACCATTGTAAAATGGCTTCTATAGGTTGCTTTCTGCAGGTGGGCCCCTTAGCTATGTACTGTAGACTAGCTCTGCAGTAGTCTAAGTGGGTGCTTGCCCTGCATTCAGTCTCAGTAGGGCCTCTAGATGGGTGAGATGATACATTCTATGAGTTGGAGCCCTCATCCTGGGGTTACTACTATCCTTCGAGCAATGAACTTGGATTAGCATTCGATGAAGCGAGCTCACACTAAGCAAACTATTGGCTAAGCGAGTGGGGACTCTCGGTGAGCCCAGACTTTGGCCTTAGCCTCATTCTATATCTCAAGCTTATGGGTAGTGAGCTGGTACTCATCAGGGGACCTTTAAGAGCCAAATTTCTTGGACCTAATCACTATTGGGCCTTTGCAAGCCCAATTCACACTGTACCAGAAAATACCTATAACAATTCCAAAATTAATCAATTAGTCAATTCCATATATCTTCTGAAATTTTGAAATTAAGTAAATAATTGAAGGAAAGTTTCCAAAATTATTTCTAATAAATTAGTATTGATTATTAAAATAAAAGAAAAGTTTCCAAAAAAATTCAATCAGTTTGCAATCATATTCAAATTAATTTCAAAGTTATGAAAAGTTTCAGTAATCACATAAACACAATTTAGGCAAGTTTCCTCAAAATTTATTGTGATTGCAATTAATTTCTTAAATTGTACTTGTGTGACTAAATCATAGGGCCAATTGATAGTCAACACAATCAATCAATGGGCTAACAACCAATCAAAGTGGTAAGAACCACTATCTATGGTGGCAAGAAAAATTGACTAGCCATGCTAGTCCAACCATTAAGTTTTGGCCAACTTGTTATCCTCCATGGGTAATAACTGGTCTGACCAGCCTTTGCTGCCATGGGCAACCAACAAGCTACCATAGTGATAGCTAGCTCCTTTCTAATGTATATTTCATTATAAGTGTAGATCCAATCAATATTGTTTTGTGAAAAATATTCTGCAGAAAAATTCTACACTTTAAATGAAAGACTTTGATCATATGGAACCAAACTACAACATACACATAATCTCCATTATAGCAATAACAATTAAATCCTTAATCATAAATTAATGGAAAATAACATGAGCTTTGGTAGCACTGTTGCAAAAATTGGATCTAAGCATATCAAATATGCCGATCATATGCATCAAGTATGAGTAGTGGAAATTTTAAAATATCCATAATCCCAAATCATGTTATTTACAAATTTATTCATAAGCAAGGTAAAATTTAAATCAATAATTTAAATTATACCTTCTTAAGAGTTGTTCTTAGAATCTTTGGTTAAGTTTCAATTTGATCTTCAAGCAATTCTACAAACTCTCCAACAAGCCCTATGATCAAGTCTCTTAGATTGTCCTTGGGCAACTCCATCATATTTGATCTCCAACTCCAACGAAGATCCATATAAGCCAATTTGATTTAAAGCTTCTACTTGTTAGTGTAAGATGCTCTAGAAATAATTGTTGTAATGGCATAGATATTACATATCTTAGCAAATTTAATGAAACATTATATTTTGGCCTCTTTATCAATTTAGTCTTAAATATGTATATGCTTGATATATGTATACTATCTTGGATA
>JANHAO010017913.1:0-13797 GCA_026873985.1 Saraca asoca
AACACTCATAATTAACTTAAATATTAAATATGTATTTTAATTATGAAAACATGATTTATGTTAGTCCACAAAATTATTCCAACAAATTTTATATATAATAAATATATAAAAATTATAATTTTTTCGTTTTAAAATTACTGCACACAAAATATTTTGGAAAGGTTGCCCTTTTATACAAGTTTTTGTAAACAATTATAAAAGTAAGTTTTTTTTTCAACTTGCAATTTTCATATGCATATCCATTCTAAAACAACAAGCAATATCCCAATCCTGATATCAATTTATTTCTTTTCCTATTTGTTTGATAAAATTCTATTGCTTTTTTAGCATGAGGAAGAAAATAACATCTACGAAAGGGAAAAAAAAGAAATTCAAAAGGAAGCTGTTTAAAAAATATAAAAAAATAATTAGTATGATAAAATTTAATTAAGAAATAAATTTGTTAACATAATTTGTCCATTGTTAAATCAGCTCTAGCAGTAGCCATTTTGATTGTGAAAATAGTCACAACATTGATATATAGAAATTTTCCTACTTCCCATGTTGAAGCATTAAAAATTATGATTAAATTATTTACAAATGATTTTTGTTATGAGTGATTTTTGGTACTATACAAGTGGTTTGGCAAAAGCCCAACTGCAAACAAGTCCAATTTAGAGAGGCTCGACTTATCAGAAAATGAAGGTCATTTAATAGAAGCATTGACTCGCTAGTCATGAGTCCAGGATGCAAGACGAGTTTGAGATAGTAGTTCTAGCTCGTCAAAGATGAACCCTGGCTCACATAACCAATAGTTCATCCTACACAAGCTCACATCGCTAAATGCGAGCTTGACGTCACTGGTTGAAGGTTAGTAATGACCCTGGGCCATGAGTTCTAACTTGTGTAACACAATATCTCTCCCAGCCTAGAGCCCGCCATGGTTAGACCTGAAAGAGACATCCAATCATATGGGGCCGACTCGTAGAAACTAGTCTACAGAAGCCGAATTGTAGGAATTCAAGTTGTCCAATACATTAATTACTTAATGTAACAGATTTATAATTTATTAAATTACATTTGTAACCTCCCAGTTTCTATAAATAGGAGGGGGAGATCATTGTAAGAAAGCTAGAACAAAACAGATACTGTAACAAAACTCTATATCGATAATAATTGGAAAAGAAATTAGTGAGTTAGATGATATTAGTGGCAAACTTGGAAAAGATTTTGTACTATAAACATATCATAAAACTTACATTTTTTTAATGTGATAAAATGAATTTCTCTATTTTTATTTTTCCATAATTGCTAGCTTGGATCCCCATTGGAACACTATATGTTAATTAGAATTTTTCATCTTCAATTTGATTAAAGTTACTAATTCAAATCTAATTTGTTCCAATTTGTATATTTGAGAGACCAAAATTGAATATTAGATTTAAAGGGAATAAAATCCTATCAATTTATTTATTAGGAAGATCAAAGTTGTAATTAAGCTTCAAAAAATTCATTAGCGCTATTTTCATGTATAATTTACAATATACTAATGATGCCATAAAAATAAAGGAATGGGTTGAAATGTAGAATGAGAACTAAATAAGGCCGTGTTCGATGGAGTAATTCAAGGAGGAAAAGCAATTTTTTAATGCATTTGAAATTCCAACTCATAAAGTATCTTGTTTGGCTAAATAACGAAAGAAACTTACAAATTCAAGGAATTTTTATCATGTATTTTAATTATGCATTTGAAATTCCATTTAATACATGAAATTTTCAAAATTCCTCAGTCTACCTTCTTGTTTGATAAAACCCTCTTCACTGCTCCTGCCTTTCTTCACTATTGTTCGCATTACGAACCCCCATTGCTCACGCTAGTGCTTGCACCTGCTCATGTCAGTTCTTACACTACTACGCGCGCTAGTTCTCACATTGGGTCTCCCTAATATTGTTTCTTGCTGCATTCTCAAATGAACATCCCACTTGCTTTGGAGAAAAAATCTTCAAGGTATGTTTCAAAGTTACTCCTCATTGTCACTAATGATTAATGACTTAGTTGTATTGTTATTGATTTGGGAACTAATAATTGTTAAGATATCTGAAACTCTTCAATTGAAGAGGTTGATCGATGAAGCGAAGAGAAGTCAAATAATGGCCTGCAAACACAACAGAGTAAGTCACATGCGACAGAAGTGATCTGTTGAGCACGTTTTGATAATCAACATAGTATTTTAGAAAAGTTTTAGTAGTGTAGTAAAGATAATCTAAAAAAAGGATATCTGTTAGTATATATAAGTGTCGAATGTGCCAATTAACATGCTCTTAGATGAATGAGGTCCATGACATGTTGACAGTGTATGAGTAACATCAGCAAGATTCCTATTAGGTGGTTGCTGATGTCACATTATTCATGTAGGCTTGAGTCACACCTTTTGTCATGTTTTGTTTAAGTAGTTGCCTCACTAAACTCTTACTTGGTCAAGTTTTGTGCCTAGGTTGATTAACCAGACGTAGTTGACTGATCAACATGGGCTAAGTTATGTGTTGAAGCTGATTCTCTAGCTAGTCCCATCAATTGATTTAGATTGATTGCCCAGAGACTACAACCTATTTTAGGCTATGTCATTTGCCCCTTCCTTTTTTAGTGGGAGACACAATTGGCTTACTTAGCAAACTTTCACTTTCCCAAACCAGTTGTCACCTACATTGTCGGTGATGATGGTTTGGCATCTCAAGAGGCCTTGAGACTTGCAAAAGTCACTTCAGTGAAGAATTTCCATATAAGTCGTTCATCCTGATCGACCTTAACCATTGGATCTCTTCATTTTGTTTATAACACCTAGTCCAAGCCCTTTACATGTGATCTTTGCTTTTGCTCTCTGCAAAAACTTGTTTACATCAACTTAGACCTATCACTACCTTCTGTCACTCTTTTTGATGTCTTCCCTTGGCTACGAGGTACTCCACCTTGAGCTCAACAAGTAAACTCTCCTTCTTCTACTTTTGTGGTAATTTGCTTTTTGTTTCTTCTTTCTTTTTCGAAATATGCTAGCTGTGGCGACCTCTTCTTGGTGGCTGAATTCGTGCCTCCCATCTTTTTCTTCAGTTGCACCAGAAAGATTGATGCTTATGCCAAAATTGAACTCTTTTCTATCTAGATTATTTCCTTCTCTTCTTTTTATTTGAGACTTCCTACTTCTATTTGATCACTTTTATTTGACCATCCTTCCCTTTTATCCAGCTTGCACTAATCACACTTTGTTTTCTTTGAAGGTGGCCTTGAGTCTTTGTGCTCTTCCACTTCATGTTTGGTGGATGGGGTGACCTTATCGACTTATCATCGGGTTCCAACTTTTCATCTGACCTCAGGGAATACTATCTTGAAAGCATTATCTACTACTTTACTCTCCCCCTTCGCATAATTATGGCCAACCTTTCTCACAATGTACATGGGAATGAACAAGTCCACCTAACCAACATCACTCTAGACAGTCTATGAGACACCTATTCTGACATGAAATCAATAGCCACTTCTATAGAGTGGCGAGATCCAGATGTAATTTGGGAGCTAGATAAAGTCTATGTTCATAATGAATCCATCAAGGGAATTGTCTTCGAGCCTACCCAAGAGGATGAGTAGGCTTATAGCTACTATACCTTGTCCTTCTTGATGTTCTATAGGGATGTGGTTAATCATCTTCACATTTGCCCTCCTTTCTCCATGTTTCAAACAAGCGTTTTCTAGACGATGAATGTCTACCACTCTTAGCTAACATGGAACACTTGGGCCTTCCTTTTCTACTTTGAAGTGTTAAACCTCTGAATTCACCTCACCCTAACCATAGGGTCTATCTTCTCTTTCTTCACCTGTTATAGTAAAAAGTCAGGGGTTGGGTGCACTTTCTTCAGCATCTCGATTGGGTCATCATAGAAAATATGCTTACCAATGTTTGTTCTTGGGAGCATTCATTCTTCAAAGTTTAATCAGCCAAGGGGTTTCATCCAATTTTCTTCTAGCATGAGGAGCTAATCTACCTGACCAAGTGGACTAAACCCACAAAGCAACCTCAGGGTCACCTCTTTGAGGATCTCTCAAATAATGATTAGGACCTTGTCATCCAACTATTGGCTTTAGGGCCGTTTGACACTCAAGTTGTCCTTTGTATGCACCTTAGTTTGTAATTTGGCTTTGTCAGCTGATTTTATCTTATTGATTTATATTTGTTTTCTTATTTTTAAACTGATGGTTAAATAGTCAAGTGATAGAAATATACCGCTTGAAAATGGATCCAAAACACGTGGTTGAGATTCATGCCCAGGCATTAGCTAAAGAAAAGCCCATTATGTCACCGATCACATAGCTTAAGCCGACGCCCCCAACGAAAATTACTAGTGGCTCTCTTTCCACCGATCGGCCTACCGATCTAACTAGTTGTACTAAGATGCTATCCTTGAGAAAGCACTAGGCTTCCTCTAAAGAGTCCAACAAAGGCAAGAAGGATAGCTTTTTGGATGCTTATGCTCCCTGAGCTAAGAAAATCAAGGTGGGTGCTTGGAAGGAGTTACAGTTGATCAAGGCCCCTAAGGGAAGTAGCCTTTCCTTTGATACCATAGATAGTCTATGGTATCAAGATGCTAATAATGTCATTTTCTTATGCAGCCAGCTGCTTCTCCTAGCTGACCAAGATCATACTAAGGATTATATACTAGACCATGGTCTTATACACTTTTTACAGCCATCTGTAGCCCGGCTTGCTCGCTCAACCGCTACCATTTTGGCTATTATGCTGACTTTGGCAAAGAGCAAAAGAGAATTGGCAAAATTGGACCCAAGCGTCTTAGAGGAACTGAAAAGAATGTTGAGGCCAAGTCCAAGGAGGTGGCCAATTGGGACAAAAGCATTTCTGATTTAACTAATCGTATTGCTACACTTGTGAAGGAACGGGATGCCTTGTCCTAGAAAAATGAGGACTTAGGGAAAAAGCTAGAGACTAAACGAAAAAGCTGGGCAAATAGTGAAATGACCCTTAACCAAAGACTCTAGAATGCCATGAAGGAGACTAAGGATGTTAGCTATCCCATGCTTTACATTAGGTTTGTGGAAGCTGTCCATTAGATTCAACACTTAATCCTGATGTGATGCTTGACCTATCTAAGCCCAAAAAGGATAAAACTTGGGAAGAGATTTTGGAAGAGTTACTGAAAGACTAAGCTTGTTAACGTGTCTTTAAGGGGGTTACTATTCTGCCTTTGTTATGCTATTTTCTTGCTTTTTTTGTTTCTATTTTTGTTTATATTTTTTGTATGGAATAGGTTAAACAACCATATTAATGAATTATTTTTTTTATACATAATTCCTTTAATTATCTTTTGCTTAGCACTTATATTTGTATGTGCATCTTCAATTGACTGTCTTTTCTTTGCTTTATCGAACGACTTATGTTAGAATTATTAGGCTTCTCACATAAATGAACCTCTAATAGGGTTCTATCATTTTGTTTTGCCAATCTTCCTTACCTCTAAAGGGCTTTTGTGGTTGCCACTTACTTTCCTTTTTCTTGCTAGCTCTTTAATCGTCAAGGCTTCTCTTAGGGTCTTAGCTTTCCACATTTTACCAACACTGGGGAAGCTGCTTAGCTTTTTGTCTAGTGCCAATATGATGATTAGCCTACCTAGGAACTTTCTTTCCCAAGAATTGAGACTTCTTAAAGATTTTTTTTCTTTTTTGAGGACTTTCAAGATTCTTTAGGGACTTTCTTTTCATAAAGTCTTGAAACGTACAATGATTGTCATCTCAACCGTTCATCCCGATTCTTCTTGGCCTTTGGATTTCTTCCAATGCTCTATATAAAGGCCAAGTTGGTTCTCTTAGTGGTGACCTCTTTATTTCACCGCTATGGGCCCTAGTTGTTGTCATTTGCCACCCATTTCTTTGGCACATCTCCCTAGTGTTTGGATTATACTCCTACTTTTATTGGTAAATTTCCACATTGTTTTTCTATTTTGTATGTTTTAGCCTTCTTTTGTTCCTAACCTTCTTTAAAATTTGCTAAGAATGGAGCTTTTCTCTTAACAACTGTGTATTTCATGACTCTATCATTCTTCCCTAAATCATACTAAAAAGGCTAGCATTCTTACTATCTCTTAACTATTTATTTTATTTTATCAGCTTCTTATTTTTTGCTTTATTTCTAGATTATTGGCTGACCCAATTCACCATTCAAAGATGGGTTCCAAGTGATTGGTGGAAACTCATGCTCGAACTCAAGCAAAATAGAAACTTACTATTCAATAGACTACTCAGACCGATTTGATGCTAAAAGTGATCGTATTAAATGAATCCTTTCCTGATCGGGCAAAGTCTTCAGGTTGTCCCAAGGCATTGCCTTTACGTAGGTGAAAGACGCCCACTAAGGGCTCTTCCAAGGACAAAGGGAGCAATGTTAATGACATAGATACTAAATATTGGGCTTTTTTATGTAGCCTGTCCAAGTTTGACAGGAATGAGAGCCAAGAGTAGAACCTAGAAAAGTGGAAGAACAATTAGGCCTCCCTAAACTTTGATTATTGTCGCACTTTTCCTTTTTTCATATGTATAGGCTAGGCCAACCAACCATTTGACGAACAAACTAATGAATTTTTCCCTAGCAATGCATTTTTTAAACTACTTTTACAATGTCTTCATGTTTATGCCTCCAACAAGCTTTATAATTAGTCTCCTTCTACTAGTATGTCAATCGTCTGGGTTTCTATCGGCCTTTTTTAATTACTTTTGTGCTCATTCAAATGTCATTCTAAAGAATTTTATTAATGCCTAGAGATTTGCTAGATTTTTTATCTATGCCGAGGGGTCTACTAAGACTTTTATTAATGTCAAGGGAACTACTTGGATTTTTAGTTATACCAAAGGATTTGCTCAAGCTTTTATTTATGCCAAAGGAATTGCTCAGATTTTTAATAATGCTGAGGGGCCTACCTAGGCTTTTATTTATATTAAGGGAATTGCTCATACTTGAAATGGTGTCGAGGGATCTACCTGAGCTTTTATTTATACCGAGGGAACTACTCAGATTTTTAATAATGCTGAGGGATCTACTTGGACTTTTATATATACCGAGAGAATTGTGTAGATTTTTAATTGTGCCAAAGGTTCTGCTTAAAGTTTAAGACATATATGATGCAATCTTTTACTTTGATTTCACTATCTTGGATATATGATTTATCACTCTTAATGATTAGATCTATACATGATATCATTTTAAGTATGTTACATTCCATGTTTCGGGAAAAGGGCTTCCCTTGAACAGTTTCTAAGTGGTAAATTCCGTTGAGAAGACTCTCTTGTACTCTAAATAACCCCTCCCACATGATTGCTATTTTTCCCTTAGTTTTCACCTTTTGTGGTGCTCTTCGCAGGACTAAATCTCCTTTCACAAATACTTTACTCTTCACTTTTTTGTTTTCAACTTTGGCAATCATTGCCTTATAACACTCATTTCAAAGTTAAGCCATCTCCCCTATCTTATTAAGTATGTCTAGCTCTTTTCTTCTTCTTTCTTCATTTTTCTTGTTGCTTATATTACTCTCTTCGTTTAGGGCATTGTTTGAGCTCCATTAGGAGCATGGCCTCAATCCCGTATGTGAGCATGAAAGGAGTTTTGTCGATGGATGAATGCACAGTTATTTTGTAAGATCATAAGACACTTAGTAACTTTTTGGCCCATCTCCCTTTTGCCTCATCCAACCTTTTATGCAATCCATCTAGGACAATTCTATATGTTAGTTTAACCTGCCCATTTGATTAGGGGTGCTCGACGAAAGTAAATCTTTACTTGATCCTTAACTTTCATTTTAAAATGTATGAGACTCAGATTTTCATAATATATGTATAAATATGAATATACCTTAGGCTTTTGAAAGTCGCCACTAGTGAACTGCTTTCCATTATCAGATTTAATTACTACAAGAAAACCATACCTAAAAGGAACCATTAGCAAGTTTCTTACATCAAAACTCATGCCTTTAGAAATTCTACCTGCAAATGACATTTTTCCAAATGAACTTTTGGATGTTATTTAAAGTTATGGTTATAAGGGATTCTACCCCTTTCCATCTGGTAAAGTAATCAACTGCCACCACCATATACTTTGATTGACCATGAGCTATTAGGAAAGGCCCTAATAGACCAATGCCCTACCAGTGAAATGGCCAAGGAACAAAGATAGACATCTATTCAGTCGCTGGTTATATTTGAACCTTTACAAACTTCTGACATTTTCACATCTTCGCATAAGTTCCAAAGCTTCTTGCTTCATCTTTGGCCAAAAGTAAGCCAACCAAATGACTTTCAGCACGACTGTCATTCTTGCTATATAGGACCTGCATATGCCTTCATGGATTTCCCTTAAAACATAGTTGGCTTCACTCAATAGGAGGCAACGAAGTGATAGGACTGAAAACTCTTCTTGTATAACTGCCCTCATTCTATCGAAAAGTGGGTTGCCTTTCGTACAATCTTCTAATCCTCTCTTTTATCTTTTGGTAGTTGTCTCTCTTCTAAGAATACCATGATAAGGGTTAAACCATGACTCTTCCTACTCTGTGCACATTACCTTATCCATATAAGGGGCTTGCAACATCTCTTAAATTCTAGTTCTATTGTTAACTGCTACCTTAGTACTAGCTAACTTGGCTAATATGTATGCACACTCATTTTGTTCCCTTGGAATTCTTGTCAACTCAAAATTGAATCCATTCAACAGGCTTTTGATTATGCTAACATACCTTGGCAGCATCGGCTTTTTCACTTCATAGGCTCCTCTAACCTAAGTGATTACTAGTTGAGAATCACTTATGACTTTTAAAGATAGTGCTCCTACTTCCTTTGCTAACTTTAACCCAGCTATTAATGCTTCATACTTCGTCTAATTGCTTGTTGCCTTAAAGTTGAACTTCAGTGATTATTCCAAGACTAAGTTCATAGGTCCTTCTAAAATCACCCCTACCCTATTGCCTTTTTTATTGATGAGCCATTTACATACAACGTCCATGTTAAGCCTTCCAATCTAGGCTCTTACGTCTTTGCTAACTCAACCACAAAGTCTTCTAGCACTTGATCCTTTACTACCATCCTTGCTTTGTAATTGAGTCCATATTTTGACAATTCCATTACCCAAGCTACCAACTGTCTTGCCAGGTCAGGATTTTACAGGATTTGTTGAATTAGAGCGTCTATTTGAATGACAATCTGATGGCTCTAAAAGTAAGACTTTAACTTCATGAATGTTGTTGGTAAGGTGAAAACTAACTTCTTTATCTTCTGTTACCTTACTTCAATGTCATATAGTATATAGCTTGTGAAGTATACTTGTTTCTGTTCTCCTTCGGCCTCTCAGATAAGCACGGAACTTATTACTTCTGCATTTGCTATTAAGTACATATATAGTGTTTCCCCTGCTCCGACTGAGTAAGTATAGATGGTGTGGCCAAATACTTTTTTAGTTATTAGAAAGCTTGTTCACAGTCATTAGTCTATTCAAAATTTTTAACATTTTTAAGTAACTTAAAGTAAGGAGCATATTTATTGTCTAACTTAGACATAAAGTCTACAAGGGCATGACCTTTCTGTTAAGCATCTACACCTCTTTTATATTTGTTAGGCTTCTTATATCAATTATGGCTTGGCATTTGGATGGATTGGCTTTTATACCCTGTTTCATAATCATAAAACTTAAAAATTTCTCAGTTTTTACTCTGAATGCACATTTTTTGGATTCAACCTCATCCGAAACTTTTTCAAAGTTTCAAATATTTCTTCCAGATCTTGCCAATGTTATTCCAAGCTCATTGACTTAATTATCATATCATTTATGTAAAGTCTATGTTCATGCCTATCTGCTCCACAAAAACCTTATTCATCATTCTTTGTTAAGTTGCCCCAACATTTTTCATGTTGAACTGCATATCCTTATAGTAGAAGGTTCCCCGATTAGCTATGAATGTTATCTTGCTCTCATCATTAAGATCCATTTTTAACTGATTGTATCCTGAAAATGCATCTCCAAATCTAAGGATTTCAAAGCCTACTGCATTGTCTACTAGCTAATTGATGTTTGGAAGTGGGTATGAATCTTTGGGGCATGCCTTGTTAAGGTTAGTGAAGTCTACACACATTCTCTAACCTCCTTTAGCCTTTTTCATGAAGACTATATTTACTAGCCAAGTGGTGTGTGGGATTTCCCTAATGAACCCTACACTCAACAATTTGCCCACTTCCTCTTTTATTACCTTATGTCACTTAAGACCGTGATTCCTGTTCTTCTATTGCACTAACTTTATACTCAAGTCAATTGACAACTTATGACAAGCCACTTTTAGGTCAATTCTTGGTATGTTAATGGGTGTCTAAGCAAACACCTCAATATAATTTTGAAGGAGCTTGATTAGCTAATCTCAATCTGTCTCTCATAAATCTGCCTCAGCCTTGACTACTCTTTCATTGTGATCCCCAAAAAATTGTATCTCTTCTACGTCTAAACCTGGCTCTAGTCAGTGAGGATCATTATGTCTCACGTCAAATAATGTAGAATCTATCATCTGGCACTCACTACTTTTCTATCCATAAGTACTAATTTTACCCTATCAATGCTTCCCTGCATCTTGGCGAAACTTGTCATGTAACACTTCCGAGCAACTTGTTGATTGGTTCGTATTTCCTTGATTCTTCCCACTATTTGAAACTTCATTAATAAATGGGAACTGAAAACAATGGCTCCTACTTGGTTCAAAGATGGCCACCCTAAAATAGCATTAGAAGCATTATTAGGGGTTATCACTACAAAGAAAGTGACATCTACACTTTATGCTGATGGCCAAGTTCCCAAAGTCAGCCTTAGAGTCACCGTTCCTTCCACCTGCACATGCCCTCCTTTGAAACTAACCAAAACACCTATGTAATGCTTATACATGCTTTAAGAAATATTCAAAGCATCAATAGCATGTAAATATAAAATGTCAGTAGAACTTCCCTGATTAATAGGTATTCGTTTGACAATGAAGTTGTATAGTAGAGCTGAAACAACCATTGGATTGTCATAGTCCCTATCAATGTCCCCAAAGTTTTACTTTGTGAAATATATTGGTTCATACTATTCCTTATTCCTCTTCCCTCTATTTCCATTACTACTTTGAGATGCCTTTTCCTTGCATTTTTGAAAACTCCCCCAATGAAAATTCTAGCAATTGTTTTGATCATTCTCAAGACAGGAGAGGTTGACTTCACCTATTTATCCTTTGATAGACTAGGCTGTAAGGAATGGTCATGTTCTCTGTCTTCTTTTTTTCCCTTCTCTTACATGGAACTTCTTATTCTTTGACAGATGTTGTCACGTTATGAGTGCTTCACTTTCATCTTTTAATATAACACACTTGTCTGTGTGATGATCGTAATCTCAATGGAACTTACAAAACTTGGATTTATCTATCGAAGGAAACTTTTGCCACTTTTGCAAAGGGATTTTCATCAGCTTAGTCGCCTAGACATCTTGCACTATACTGCTTATTGGTACATTCAATAGTTTGTATTTGTTAAACCACCTTTGAAGAGGCCATCTCTCCTACTTAGGAGCTTGTTCTCTGGGAGGCACGCTATCAACTGTGTGCATCAATTTGTTACTGAGCGAGTATAACTTCTTTAGCATTGATATACTTTTTAGATCTGGCTAATGAGAGGGGAAAATGCCTTAAACGAAGGCCTACACTAATATAGTGAACTACCACTCTATCATTAAAGTCCTAGATTTCTAATGCTAGGGTATTAAAGTAAGTTAGGTATTCTTTAAGGGTCTCATGATGTCCTTGATGAAAATTAACCAAAGCAGTTAAAGTCTTCCTAGATGCTTTGCTTATGGCAAAGTGTGTAGAAAATGCCTCGGTAAGTTGACAAAAACTATCAATTGATTGTCGAGGTAGGGTGGTAAACCATGCAAGCTAACTTTTTTAAAGGTGATAGAGAAGGCTTGGTACATGATAACATCTAGAGTGCCTGATAATGGCATTGATGCTCGAAATGCCTCTAAATGTTCTTATGGGTTAGTTAAGTTGTCATATAAGTCTATATGGGTTGGTGATTTGAAGTGGGCAAGTAATGGAGTAGCCATTATAGCCATTAAGAATGGGTGGTTCTCCCCCTAGTAGGAAGACAATTGCTTGGAGGTTTGGGTGAGGTCCATAATGAGGTTCAATGAGTCATAAGATTTGTAAGTACGAATAATATAGTGGTAGACATCAATCACTTAGGGTGGAGCAATAGAGATGTTAAGCACAAATGGCCCAATTAAGGTTTGGACTTAAGAGTTTTATGAAAGGTAAAGATAGGGGGTTGAGGATGAGTGGATGATAATAGTCATCGGTAAATAAACCATGGGAAGAGAAGGTTGCATTTGCAAATGGGTGCCAAAAACAACTGAAGTTATTAGGGCTCAGAGATGTAAAAGGTTTAGGTTATTGGTGAAAAAGATGAGGTGATCAGGTTGGCCTCCCTGAGAACAGGGCCTGAAGAACTAGGGGCTGGTGGAGGCAGAGTGGACTATCTCTGAGTACAATAGATACATATTCTTTTTATTTTGACCATAAATCATGGCGATTACATCTTTTTTAGAAATTAGGAATGTATGTTATTTTGAATTGCATTTAGGTTGTGAATTGTTTTTAAGTACATATATTGAATACAGGGGTTATAAATTACAAATTGCAGTTATGTTAAAAAATTACTATGGCATGTTTTAGCTCTACTTGGGCCCTGTTTGTCAATCAACTGATTGTATTAGCGGTAACTAATGGCTAATTGTATTAACTAATTTGATCAACTGATAGTATTAGCTGTTTGTATAAAGATGTTTAGTAAAATCTGTTGTTTACTATTAATTGTTTATATGTAAAATAACATACAAGGATATGGATATATTTTATAATTTATTTGAATATTCTTTTACTTTAATAATATTTCATATTTTAAAATATTATTTATTATATTTTTCTTCTAAAAAAAGATTATTGTGATTTATTATTTATTAGATTTTTCCTTTAAAAAATAAATAATTATCATTTATTATACTTATTATATTTTCTTTTAAGAATAAATAATTATAATATATTATTTATTAGATTTTCTTTTAAGAAATAAATTGTTATAATTTATTATAAAATTTTTAATAATAAATAAATAATTTTAGATAACAAATAAGTTTATTATTATTAATTATTATTATTCATGTTGTTATTTCTTATAAATTAATGTTAGGAGAAAAGGAAAGATTGATCAAATAATATACAACAGCAAAGGTGTCAAATTTTGAATTAACCAGGGGTAATGGTATTTATTTGTACCTTAAATATCAAACAGCTAATTAAAAAACTTAAGTTATGTTGATAGCATTTTTTTGGGCTGGCAAAAGGCCCAGCCGAAGGAAGCCCTCTTCAGCCAAAGCCAACTGGGCACGCGGACCAAGGAAGAGACAAGAGCAGGGGGCTGATTGATAGGAAGCCTGCAATAGCTGAATAATAGAGTTAGCCTTTTGTATATAGGCTCTGTATGATAAAATGAGGAGGGAAACTCATCTTTAGGGGGGGCATCCTGAGAAATAGAGAGCATTCTGACAGAGTCCATGGTAACTTATAGAAAGAAGAGAGAGCTCTGAGAGAATGAGCCATGGAGCTCACTAGAGAGAAGCTCCTATAAAATTATGTTCACTGCAAGCATTTTCCAGCAATAAAAAGATCATCGTGGACGTAGGGGTCCGAAGAAGGACTTTGGCCGAA
>JANHAO010017914.1:0-13799 GCA_026873985.1 Saraca asoca
AATTCTAGTTCAATTTCATCATTTTTTACTAACTCACGAATATAATGATACTTGATGCCAATATGCTTGCTTCTTCCATGGAAAATTGGATTTTTAGCCAATGCAATAACTGACTTATTATCACACATAATTTTCGTAGAATCTCCCTGTTCATGTATTAATTCATCGAGCATCCTACGAAGTCAAACTGCTTGACATGATGTAGAAGTTGCAGCCATATACTCTGCTTTTATTGTAGAAAGTGCAACAACCTATTGTTTCTTTGAGTACCATGAAAAAGATTCTTGTCTAAGAAAGAAAACATACCCAAAAGTACTTTTTGAGTTTCCACATCACCTGCTCAATAACTATTTGTGTATCCTTTCAAATCAAAATTATTAGAGTAGGAGTAAAAGATCTTATTATCATAGGTACGACTCACATATCGTAAAATTCATTTTGCTGCTTGTAGATGTGATTAGTGAGGTTCTTCCATGAATCGACTAATAATCCCCACACCGTAGGTGATATTTAGTCTGGCGTAAGTCAAATATCTCAGATTACTAACTAGATTTTTGAAATATGTGGGATATATTAGTTCTCTGCTTTTTTTCTTCTTTAACTCTAACCGTTCTACAACTGGTATTCAAATAGGTTTAAGTGACTATATTTTTAGACGTTTCAAAACATCGTTGGCATATTTTTGTTGGGAAATAAAAATACATTCATCAGTCTGCTGCAATTCAATGCCAAAAAAATAGGATATCTATCCCATGTCTGTCATCTCAATCTGGCTGGTTATTGCCTCCCTGAATCCATCAAACATCTTGTTGTAATTTTCTATAAATATCATATCATCAACATAAATATAAACAATAATAAGATCACCGTTAGATTTGACTTGATATATAGGGTATGCTCATAAGGACATTTTTAAAAATCTTGCTACAGCAAGTATGCATCAATTCGGCTATACCAAGCACAAGGTGTTTGTTTCAACCCATACAATGCCTTCTTCAATTTGTAGACTTATTTCTCTTGTCCTTTTTTCATGTAACTAGGTGCTTGCTCAACATAGACCTCCTTATCAAGGAACCATTCAAAAATATTGATTTCACATCCACCTAATTAATTTTCCATCAGTTTTGAACTTCAAGTGCTACAATCATCCGAATATAATCCATTCTAGCACTGGTGCAAATACTTTAAAATAGTTAATTCCAGGCTTTTGTTTGTAGCCTTTTACAACCAGTCTTGCCTTCAAGCGATCCACCTGACCATCAGGCTTGTACTTTGTCTTATACACCCATTTGACTCCAATAGCCTTCTTTCTATGTGCCAAAGTAGTTAGCTCCCATGTGTCATTTTTCTCCATCGAATGAATCTCATCATGCATTGCTTGAATCCATTATTCATCAGTTATTGCATATTTATAGAAAACTAGGTCACAATCTGCGAACAAGCAAAAGTTCACAATAGTTTTATCAATATTTTCATGATCATTATCATATGTAACCACATAGTCTTGCAAATGACTTGGCATCACTTGTGTTTGTTGAGGACATTTTGATGTCTTCGGAACTGCTGTTGGTGGAGAAAAATTTTTAAGGAATGAACTATCAGGTGAAGGTCTTTCTATTTCCATTGACTTTGGTTTATATTCTTTAATAACATCTTATTGTTGTTCATCTCTTTGATTCCATGCCCATGTTTCATTTTCAATGAACTGGACATCTCTACTCACAATTACTTCTTTTGTTACAGGATTGTATAATTTGTAATCATTGGTCACTTCATTGTAGCCGATGAAAATGCACTTTTGGCTTTTGTCATCTAGCTTCTTTCTTCACTCATCCAGAATATATGGATATGCAAGACACTCAAATACATACAAGAAAGAGACTTTTGGCTTGTTATCACTCCAAGCTTATTATAGGGTTCTTCCAAGAATACTTTTTGTAGGAAACTTGTTTAATAAAAATATAACACAGGCAATAGCTTCCCCTTAAAAAAGGCTTTCATAGAGTTTTAGCTTTCAGTAAGCTTCAGGCCATTTCAAAAATTGTTCTATTTTTTCTTTCAGCTATACCATTCTGTTGAGGTGTATAACTGGTTGTCAACTGACATTAGATTCCTTGACTTTTGCAGAAATTTGAAATTTTTTTTGAAGTGAACTCTCCTCCTCTATCAGATCTCAAGGATTTTACATAATAACCACTTTGTTTTTCAACAAAAGTCTTAAATTCTTTAAATTTCTCAAAGGCCTCTGATTTTTCTTTAAGAAAATATACTCAAGTCTTTCTGGTAAAATTATCCACAAAGATTAAAATATACCTTTTATGTCTAAGTGATTTTACCTCAATTGGACCACAAATGTCTATATGCACTAACTCCAAAGGTTGCCTCGCCCTTCTAGCTTTTCCAATTGGAAAAGAGTCTTTGTGTTTTTTTTCAAGAATACACCCTACACACTATCAATCAGAAGCTTTAATTACCAATAAACTTGTTACCATCCTTTTTTGGGATAATAATTTCAACCCACGAAAGTTTAGATAACCATATTGAAGATGTCACAACCATCTTCATCTTTCAAAATTGTTGAAAAATTCATCAATGTTCCTGTTTGTAATGTGAGAGGAAACATGCATTTCTTTATCATCTGCATAGTTGTAATCATTTTGCCATTTTTATCTTTGATTGTGCAAACTCCATTCTAGATATCAATTTTGTGTCCTTTTTTAAGAAGTTAGCCAATACTCAATAAGTTCCAATAAAGACCTGGCACAAAATAAACATCAACAATAGTACATTTGTGCCATCTTTAGATTTCACCTCTGCCCATAATAGGAATTTTGGATTTATTTCCAATATTTACTTCTTCATGCACAGATTCATCCAGATATAAGAAAAATTCCTTCCTTCCGCACATATGATTACTGCACCTAGTGTCAAGATACCATGCATTTGTACACTCCATACCTGACTCATTTGATTTGCATGTGAGTACCAAGTTCTCTTCTGCATCTGCGGTATTAGCATGCTCTGCAAACTTATCCAGCATCTTGATATATCATTTATTTCAATAATGTTCATATTCTTTGCATCTAAAACATTAAACATTATATTATTATTTGCTCCGTTATGACCTTTTTAATGTTTTTGAAAATTACTATCATTTGATTTTTCTTTATCGGCGGAATTAGAATATCCACCTCTTCCATATCCTTGTCCTCGTCCTCATCCACCACGACCTCGACCGCTTTGGTAGCTTTTATGATTTTATTGATTCACTATGCTTTGCAAAGCTTGCTTGGGAGTTGAGCTTATGGCTTTCTAATTCATACATTGCTCATGTGAATATAACAAAACCATCAATCTCTCCATTGACATAGTTGATGTATCTTGTGATTCTTCGGTTGCTGCAATAATGTAATCAAACTTTATGGTCAAAGATCATAGGATCTTTTCTACAACTCTAGTGTCTGAAATTTTTTCACGTACGGTTGACTTTTAATTGGTTAACTATGGACTAAACTTGATCAAAGTAGGCTGAAATTGATTCTGAGTCGCTCATGCGTAATGACTCAAAATCACCTCATAATGTTTGTAGCCACACTCGTCTGATATGATCATCACTTTTATAAGATTTTTGCAAAATATCCCACGCCTACTTTGTTATATTTGCATATGATATTTTTTCAAATATTGTTTCCTCTCCGGCTTGAAAAATTGCATATAATGCCTTTTGATCCTTTTTTCAAGTCTCCACCACTGCATCTTTCTTATCTTTCTCCAATGCATCAAACTCTTTTTGGTCTTGTACTTCGGTATAGCCAATCTTTACCAAATCTCACAAATTCTGGGATTTGAAGAATACTCTTAACTGGACACTCCAGTTGTCATAATTTTTGCCATTCAATTTAGGAAGCTGCAGTTAAATTAAATTTGACACCATATCATAAGCAAGTTCTGATATTAGATGTTGGAATCAAGAGAATAAAAAGAAGAATTCTGAAGAAGAATATGAGAAAAGAGAAATTTATTGATTACAACTCTAAGTCAATATATAGAGAAGCACTCTGTCTAAACTAGCAAGATTGCTAATTTATTTCTTTTTCTTACTCTTTGATTACATCACAAGACTTGAAGCAAACTATATTTATAGGCAAAATAATTCTAATAAGATAAGGAAAAAATTCTTCAACTTTATCCTAATAAATAAACATTATTTTCACAAAAAAATAAAAACTTAAAATTTTATCCAAACAAATCAATCCTATTTATCTTTTTTATTTTCAAAATCTAATTTAAATTATTTTCAACATAAAGTATAATAGTTTAGTCAAAAACATAAAACCTCGATGTTTAAATCAAGAATATATTTGGTGGTGGTTCTTTTTCTTTGGTATATATTGAGAAAGGCGAACACCAACTTTACATTACTACACACATTCAACCACTTGGACTAGACAATAGAGCTTAGTATTTATGTAAATTTTCAATTTAAGCATTCTACATATATATATTTGGATTATTGGCTCAATGATCATCGAAAAAGCTAGTCATAACTCATAACATTTTATATATCTTTCTATTGTAAATGCTCAAAAAAAATTAAAAAAAAAAACTATGCTGTATAATAAGCAGCTACTGTTGACATTTTAACTAAAATACAAAATATGGAATCTCAACTACTTTAAAAAAAAAAGTTCAATATATAGTTTTATATTTAAAGACTTATTATGTTTAAGGAAAAACTATAATTTAATAAAAAAAATATAGATGATATGAAATTTTTTACAAAATTCATAAAACATATATACATATATAGATTGTTCTCCCAAATATATGTGAGCAATATTTAAAGTGTATTTGATGCACTCGATAAACTAACTTGTAATTTATTGATTTGGTCAATAAACTCTTTTTTATATTTTAAAAATATTTGATATATTAACTTTAAAAAAAAGTTCTATTTTAATAAATTACCCTGAGTAGCTTATAGTCTATGATTTTTTTCTTGCAAATTTATTCATTTTTTTATTAATTAATAGTTTACATCCTACATCTTCATAACATTAATAGTTGCTCTTTTTCCACATAATCAAAGGAGATAATAAAAGGCACTTATAGTCTATGTTCATTAATTCAACATAGGTAAGTAAATAAATAAATATATAATTTCAAAAATATAATTAACAGAATTTTATGTAATTATATTTATATTTTAAATATATTCGTTGCATCGATATAATTTAATTTTAAAATAAATATGAATTAATTTATTTTATATATTTATTTATATTAACATGTCATTTTATTACATTTAATATTTATAAACTAACTTATTAGTTACTTTTACTAAATATTTCTAATATAATTGCTCGTGAGTCTAAATAAACTAATAATAAAAATATTTTTATTTTTTATATTATATATATATAATATAATATACATATTGTATAATAATATAAAACTTTAGTGTTTGATATTGTATAACTTGCAAGAGACTTGTTTAAGATTGTTTGAATTCATTTAGGCTGTATATAATCCGAATAGGGTTCAAACTTGAATATTTAGTTCAATAAAAAATTTAAACTAAATAACAAGAAGTTTATAAATAAGTCCAATTCAATTTTTTCAAGTTTGATGAACTCAAACTTGAACTTGAGTTTAAACTCGTTTATTAGTCGAGCATAAACAAATAGATATTTAATTTGATTCGATTCAATTGTATCTTGATATGCAATAGCATATGATATGGTTTTAATTTTTTTTTTAATATTTTGAGTTTAAATTTAAGATATTGTACATAGGTGATGTATCTTATCATTTTTATTACCACGAAAACAATGTTGTGCGTACGCCCTATGGTTGTTACATTGTAATCACACATTGAAAAATGCCTTGTGATCTTGCTGTTGAATCTACATGCCTCGCTCTAACATGTGAGTTTATATACATACAAATGGTTGGATTTCCATGCTCCGGTTCTGGATGCTTTGATGAAGTGGCAGCTTGGCCTGTCCTTGGAAAATGAGGGTGCAGGTGAATTATAAGGGTGGATGGCTGGATTTGGTCCGAATCCGGATTTATTGTAGTTGAGGGATGACTGTATGGCATGCAGTCGAATCCTGACTGTTCGATCTACGATCTGACGATCTAGATTGCAATTCACAGCTTGTTTTTATTTTTTATTTTTAAATATAAAATGATTTGCGATTTAGATCATTAGATTGCAAATCAAACGACCAGAATTCGACTGCACTCCGTGCAGTTACCCTGCCACTGCAGCGGATCCAGATCCAACTCCTGGCTTTCGGATCCAATCACTATCCCCATTTGCTGTATAAATATTTTTTTTGGAAGGTGCATTTTTCAATTTAACCCTAATCTATTATTACCCAATTTTCACTGCATCCTAGTTTTATTACAATCTGACCCCAAAGTTTTATTATTTTATTTTTTAGAATGTACTAGCATTATAAAATTTAGTTATTGATTATTTTATTAAAATTTATAATATGTGATGATTGTTTAAAAAGCATAAAAAAATCTATTTATTGTTTAGGGAAATTGATTTTAAATTAAATTAGTGATATAAATTATTATAATTATGATTTAATTTACATATTAAATTTGAATAGACGACCAATATTATTAAATTTATTTATTCTTGGTTATTTGATCAAAATTTACATTTTGTGGTGATTGCTTGAAATGTGTAGAAAATATATTTATTGATTAGAAAAATTGATTTTAAATTTGATTAGTGAAAGTAATATTTGTAATTATTATAACTACGGTTTAATTTTTATATTAAATTTGAATAGATAACTAGTGTTATTAAATTTAGTTCTTGATTACTTGATCAAAATTTATGTCATGTGATAATTGCTTGAAAAGGATGAATATATATTTATTATTTATGAAAATGTATGCTAAATTAGATTAGTGATAATAATTTTTGTAATTATGGTTTAATATTTATATCAAATTACAATAAATGAAATATTATGAATGAGGTGTAATCAGAATAATTAATGGAGTAATGAAACCAAATCATAAATCTTATGACATCCGGTTGTCAAAAGTATATTCAACCATCCATCTTTACCCCTTTGATTGGTAGAGAAGAAAAAAATACAGGAAAGAAAATGAGAAAAAAAGAAAATGACGTTTTGTTAATTGGTTAGATAGAAAATAAAAGGAAAGAAAAGAGAAAAAAAATCTGATAGGCTAAAACAAAGTTTTATAAAGTTTTGTTGTGGCCATATTATAAATGTTCCTTCTTTTTTTTGTGGATTATGTTGAGTGTATTAAAAAATTATTTAGGCCAAACTACAATTTTCTCTATTTTATTTTTCTTTATCTTCATCTATCCTTTCCCTTTCCCACGCCCTGCTCTCGAAGCTCCTATGCAAATATTATAATGAATCTATGATTATATATACAAAACCAACAATAAAAAGCAGCAAACACAGAATCATCAAGTAGAGGAAGCAGATCGAGGAAGCAATGACTAGAACGAGAAAGCAACAAGCAGAAAAGTAGATTGAGGAAGCAGCGAGCATAGAACTAACAAGCAAAGGAAGCAGATTGAGAAAACAGAACAAGCAAGCAAAGGAAGCAAATCAAGGAAGCAATAAGTAGATCGACAAACAGAGAAGCAAATCGACAAGTAGAGAAGCATATCGATAAGCACAACAGTAGAACAAGGCATTTTCTACTCATTTTCTATCCACATATGGGTGGAAATTTTTAGACATGGGGCCCATGATTGTTTTTGTATCTATTTTTCTTTTCTCTCATTTTCCTTTCTTTACCAATCAAAGACCTTTTTTATTTTCCACCCAAATTTTTCTCTAAAATCTTCTTTCCACTATTTTTCCACTCTAGCAATCAAAGCGTTAGAGTCCACCTGCAGCCTCATTGTCAAAGAGCAAGCCAAGTTATCTCTTCATCAGGGCGCCTATGTTCCGGCTTGTATCGGGCGTGGAAGCCCATCCTATACGCAAATTTGAATCTTTTTTCAATTCTTTTCATTGTTAATTTCTTTCCATTTTAAAAGGAAAAAGATATAATTATTATCATAAATTTTTGTACCTTTATCTCCGTGAACTTTGCCCTTATAATCTCTTGAAAGGAAATTGGTCTCCACATGATACAGGCTCCAATGACTCCAACGCAAAAATAAAAGGTCCACAGCATATTGAAATTCGAGAAAGTTGATACTGTGGACCTGTACTTTCATCACAACCCCAAATGACTCCTGCATTTGGCACTACGTGGTGGCCAGATACAAACTCGTGATATGGTGCAAAATTATGATGAGGCAAAAATACACTCTCTGATTGCTAATTTTTAGTAAGAATTTAATTTTGTTTTTTAAGTTTTATTTAAAATAAAATTATCCATTCATTTTTAAAAAATATGTGAGGTTATTCATTAATCTAACTCACTTTGATTTTTTCAATAAAAATATTTATATAACATTTAATTTGATATCTTATATAATTAAAAATAATTATATATATTTTTTTTATTTTTCTCTCTTTTCAATGTCTTTCATTTTTACCGTAAAGGAAAGAGAGGAGAAGAAAGGAAACAGAAAAAAAAAAATTTCATGTCAGCATGTAGCCACTTTTAACCATGTGGATGAAAATTAGATGCCGTTTATGCATTTTTATTAAAAGCCAATGCAAGTTATTTAGTAGTATTACACATTTTTTAAAAATTAAAAAAATAAGTTTATTTCAAATAAAATTTAAGAAAAAAATATTAAAATTTTAATAAAATTTAAGGGATAAAAACCTTTTTTTTATCTTACAATCACATTAAAATTTTAAATAAAACTTAAGAGAAAAGATTGATCAATAATGACAAGCTAAATAAAGAAAATTTGAATTTATGATCTTTGATAAATTATCTAAACTTATTAGAACCAAAATTGGCAATGATATTACTTGTAGTCTTGTTATTAATTTTAAGATTTTTTTTTTAAGTTTCTTATCTTTTGAATGATTAAAAACAGATCATTTGCAGTCGGTACAAGAGATTTACAAGTAAATGTTTCGCAAGTAATCCGCAGACACAACTTTTACTATTAATGTAAATCCAACCTGCAACTTTCGCCTGCCTATGTAAATTTCTCCTTCAATTATTAAGCAACTGCGTAGAAATGGACATGACGTGTATATGTTATGGTATATTCTTCTTGGTATGATCTGTGTATGTTGTGGTATATTCCTGTTTTTTTAACGATGAGTGAATCATAATTATTAAATTATATATTAATGATTAAATTAAGATATAATTAAATGTAGTACGATTACTTAAAAGAATAATCTAATTTTATATTTTAATCTTGATAATCAAAATACAATTTACTTTTGTCATTCTTGTATAAAAGTAATGCTTTTTACTTAATATCTACTGTATATATAAAATAAATCTTAGTGCATGCATATAAAAAAATGAAATACATATGATCAACTAGCAGCTAGTATATATAGTATGTTATTTAATTAAAATAGGTAGATTTTTTTTTTTCATTTTTTTTAGAACTCTGCATCCTTGGTGAAAGATAGATATCAGATTGGAAGCTTTTTAAATTTTTTTTTTTTTTAAAAAAAAAGAGTGAACCGGTTGACACCTCATATATAGCATCCTAATACATTAATCATTAAAGCCTGTACAATTAAAATAGCCATTGTATCACCACATGCTCTTGTCTTTCATCAACTGGATCCAAGAAAACTTTCCAAATTTATTTAATTAGTCTGATGTATCGTTCACCAAAAAAGGAAAGGAAAAGAATATTAAAGGTACAACACATAATGATAGAAGCGGCCAACGTTCAGCTAATTTGGGAACCAAACTCTGTATCCGACTTTCAACTCTGAATGAATGAATGAATGGCAGTTGTGTTATGGATGGTAGACCTAATTTCACCCTATTTGAATCTTTTTCTTCTTTGTTTTTTAATCATTTTTTTTTTAAATATTAGAGATTCTAAATCATATTATACATATAAATTTCATATTTATTTTTTTAAGATGACAAAAAATGACAAAAAAAAAATCAATTTCACTGTTTGAAATTTGCAATGTTAACAAGTTTCAACTCTTAATTCGTAGTCATTGGCTCTTTTCTCACAACAATCATGGAGTAAGTAGGACTAAGACGCCTGTCACTTCACTTCCAAAATAATGGACACAGAACCAAACAGACGACCTTCACATGTTGAGGCAAGCTGCTGTCACTCCCAATTTTCATCGTGGTGTATTCTTTCCGCTTTAAATTTAATGTATTATTAATGTAAAATTTTTTTATATTATCAGTAAATATAAAAACGTTATATCATTAAAAAAATAAAATTAATTAATAATAAATTTAAATTTAATTTATTATCAGTATAAATCAATTTTACATTATTATTATTTTATTAAAAATCAATAAAATTCTTTTATATTTTTTACTTACTCTTATTTTTTTGATGACATCACATTTTCTTTTTCACTAATAGTATAAAATTTTGTATTATTAATGAATCAAATTTAAATTTATTAAAAATTATTATGAATAATAAAAGAATTTTAATAATTTTTTAATAATATAACGATATTAATAAATGATAGTCATGATATGCAATATTACCTTGAAAATTTTCCTTTCTTCAACTCTTCAGTTTGAATTTAGTGCATATATTTGTCAAATCAAATTAAACAAGCGTACGGAATAATGTTTGACTTATTCAAGACTAATATATGTTCGGTGCTTATTATTACTAATTATTTTTATTCTTAATTGATATTAAAAAAAATTGTAAATTCAAGTATAAAAAAGTATCCAACATATAATTGTCATTATTTTACGTTTAAATAAATCATGCTTTAGTGTATTTTTTTTTATATATAAAAATATGCATAGAATGTGAACCATTTGAACATTTAGCATCATTTTTCTTTTAAGTTCACTTAGGTTGGGCTTATGTGTGGATAGAAGGCATGCAATTTATTTATAAAATTATGTATTGCATATTTTCTGATAAAGAAAAATTTAATATATTTATAATTTTTTTACAAAATTATAATTTTGATAAGTTATAAATTCACAAATACCTGTGAGCAAGGAAATACCTACCCAAACTAGATCCCAACTAGGCCATCATATTCATGTCTCCTCTGCTGACTCCAACTACGCGTACTATCACATATTAATCGCAAGCACGTGCTGTGCTTTCTCCTGCACCCTGCAATTTCATCCCCCTTGATTTATACTGTTGTCTTTAGTACTTGCTCGATAAGATTTGTATTGGCCCATGCTTTTGTAAAATCAATAAATAAGTTTTTACTAAAATTCGCAATTTTATATAAAAATTAAAAAAATATTTTTTATGTAACTTTTTTATGGATTATTATACATAAAGTCAAAACAAAAAATTACAGATTTTTGTAAAAGATATATAAATTGTAAATAAAGACGTGTAGATTTTGAGAAGAGATTAAAAAGTGCAGCATGCACACTTAAACACACAATAAAATTTATTATTTTAAGGATTTCAAAATTTATAAAAAAAATAATTTTAAAATATTAACAGACGAGTATATACAAGATTTTCAAGTTGGGCTCAACCGCATAAGATAATATCTTTGGGTTTTGCTTGCTGCCTTCCTTCGTTGTCAAACATTTATTATTACCAGTGACTTGCCACGTTTCACCTCTAAACATCAGTGTCACGCGTGATGCATCACAAATTTAGAGTTCTTTTAAAATTCTAATTTCATTTCTTATGGGTTAATTAATTGGCGTTGGCCAATTACCAAATGCCCAATAATTATGATTGACATCTCACGCATACACTGACGAACGATGGATCGAGCACGTGTTTGGATAAACAGTAAATAAAAGACAGCAGGTTATGCATTATAACTGTTGATGCAGCAACTCTGTCGTGGCAAAGATTGATCCTTAACCTATCTATAAATATAAGCATCTTACAAGCGTTATTTAAATTTTATTTATTAATTTTTATTGAATCTCGTGCTATTATATTATTTTATATTTTTTTAATTAATTTAAATAATTTTATTTTATAATAATATAATTCTATCAAATTTTTTAAATAAATCGTATAATTTATCTCACTTCTATAGTTGAATTTTTTAATCATTTTTAATATTAAAATACAGTTATTTAATAAACAATTGTGGTGTTAACTTGTATTTTAGTAATTACTTTATAGTGGTAAAAATTATTTAAAGTGGATTGCTTAAGTTAAGCATCTCCTTAAGTAACTTTCAGTGCAGATAGTCTTAGAGTGAAAATTTGAGATGAAATAATCTATATATATAATAAAATTAGTTATATATAATAAAAATAATTTTAATTATCAAATCAATTCTCATATAAAGTTTTTATAAATATAATAAAAATGATTTGAAGATAAGATATTTATTGATGAAATTGTTAATTGTTATGTTTCTAAATAAATATAATATGTAATAATATATGTTTGATGTATTGATGAGGCAAGTAAGATTCTTATTAAATAATTGTGATTGCATTATTTATACATATTCCAGTGCTAGTTGATTATTTTATGATTGATCGTTATTTTGAATTATTTCAATATAAAATTAATAATTTAGAATGTAATAAATAATAAATAATTAAAAAATTTTAAAATTATAATTTTTTTGCTTTATTACTTTTGTTATTAAAAAGGAGGTACAACGGAAGATCCAATGATGAAAGGGGTTGAGGTGGCTTTAGGAGCACAGTGGATCTGTGGAAATGCATGTGACAACTCCCAATGTCTTTGGAGCATAATCGGCCATTGCCAAAATTTGATGTGGACTTTGCATACTGCCACAGCGTAAACAGGCTGTAGATTTCATGTTTTTTTGTCGTTTTGGAGACAGAAATTTTATGCACCGTATATACCCAGATCCTCCCAGAATTATTTGTCCTTTACATCTCGCATGTCCTTCTTCATTTATCGACCATACATTTGTTACATGTGCTATGCTCCTGTTTTTTAATCTAAGAAAAATTAGATGTAAGTTAAACTTTATGCTTTTGGTAATGCTTCGATTGTTACTAATGCAAGACTATCAATTAAAACATAATTTTTACATACAAAATTTCTGGTACAAGGTATTTAAATAAATACAACTTCATCCATTAAAATTGTATATAAAATATTTTTAAAATCTATTAATTTTTATTAAATTTTATAACTTATAGTAACAAATTGTGAAAATTATGATTTCTTTATTAAAATTACAAAGGTACGAAAGTATATATTTACTTGTAGGATTGCTTTTTTAGTCTCGAAACACGATGCCTTTTCCTTATGAAAGGTCATGTTCATTTTTGTTTTTTTGTTGGTATTTTCATATGTAGCAATAGAGAGACACGTGTATGGGGCATATATATCATTGCTTTTGTTTTGTATAAGAGTGAAGAGTGAATAATAATTGTGATTAAAATATATTTGAATGTTATATATTTATTTAAAAATCACATACATATATATTTTAATTATAGTTATTAATATAATATTTGATGATCAAAATTTATTTATTTTTCTTTTATAAAAAAATAATATTTTTATTTAATATCTCATATATATATAAATATATTAGACTAATTTCTTGCTCAAACTTTAAGTTAGGTTTGACTAGTTTACTGACTATCTTTCCAAGGTCATATATAATTCTTTACATGTTGCACTACTAGAAATCTGCCATTTAGCGAGGGAAAAATCCCTCGCTAATAGTTGATAATCCCTCGCTAATTCTATATTAGCGAGG